>JAMWET010003831.1:110000-112500 GCA_024036415.1 Prochilodus magdalenae
ACCAGTCAGGTACAATGATAAGGCCGGTTGGAGGTTGGTGTAGCTCAGCGGCTAACACTACTACCAGCCAGGGAGCCGCCAACACATGTGGGAGACTGGGGTTTGAATCCCGGTTTGGGGAACTACACTGTGCTACACCAATAAGAGTCCTTGGGCAAGACTCCTAACACTACACTGGCCTCCCTGTAATATGATTCACCTTGTAAGTCGCTCTGGATAAGAGTGTCAGCTAAATGTACAATGTAAATGCTTACGTCACATGTGTGGCTGAACATGAAACTCAAATCTTTTGCATGTCTCACGATGTCAAACCTACTCACCAAGTATCATTCCGGCTCACCACTGAAACACAGCACCCTCCTACACATGCATGCACTAATAGGTCGGGTCCATATTCTGGAATAGCCTTTATCAGGGTGGTGATTTAACAAGGAACAGTATACAGCTCCAAACAACTCTGCAGCCAAAGCATGGAACCTGGGTCAGTCAGATACAGTGATAAGGCCGGTCCTTGCTTGCGTCACATGCGTGGCCGAGCATGAAACTCGAATCTTTTGAGTCTCCTGATGTCTAACCTACCCACCAAGTTTCATTCCTGTTGGTTGCTTCCTTCTCGGTGAAGCCGTCTGTGCAGCTGTTCTTTTGATGAGTAGTGTGTAAGACATCTGTAGGTTCACCACTAAAACATGGCAAAGCCCTACCCCTAAAACTTAGAACCTGGGTCAGTCAGGTACAGGGATAAGTGTCTCATGATGTCAAATCTGTCAAATATTAAAATTCAGAGAATGCATACGTGGGTTCACCACTGAAGCATGCCAAACTCAAACTCACTGCACACACATACACTAATACAGCTCTGGAAATAAATCAGAGAGCACTCCAGTTTCTTCTTCAATCAGCATCTCCACATGTACAGCAGGTTCTCAGTGAGGAACCGAAGGTTGGGTTCTAGCTTTACTGGCAGATACAGTGAGCGTCTGGTTCATAAGAACAAGGTCAAGCAGCAAACACACAGGACAACACAGCTACAGACTGGCAGAGGGCCAAACCCACTCTCTACTGACCGTGATGAGCACCACCTCATTCCAATGTCCCTTAACCACTGTAAGATGACCTCTAGTGACCTACAGAGAGACTGGCGAGCGGTGGCTGGGGTGAAACGCACAGCGAGCATGGTTCTATAAACAGGCTTCTGGAGGTCATTAGTGATTTTCTAAATAACCAGATCTAATACAATATCTGATCTGGAGTTTGGGAGACATGGTTCCAGTAGTGTAGAGAATCAATCAGAACTGAGGGATTCTGGTCCAACACAAACCCAGAACCTGTACAACTAGAGACGCTGATTATCTTTCCCGAGCTGTAGCTAAGAGCCTTATTGTATATTACACAGCTCTGCAGCTAAAGCATGGAAACTGGGAGCTTGCTCGGCTTGTATACGGTCCAAGGCTGAACGCTCGTTCCCTCTTTGTACAAGCCGCTCCAATAAATGAGTCACGTCGAGTGTTGTTCTCCTCTAATCTGCGCTAATAAAAAGAAATTTCCTGGTACGGGGCCTTTGGCGTTATGACGGCAATTAATCAGCCAGGAGAAATCTTCCTTTTCAAACTGGAGAAAACAAACATGAATTATTTACTGAAAATACCTCAGACAAGCCCCTTATCAACGAGCGCACGCATTCGTCTGAGGGTGAGGGTTCTTATCGGCGTCCGAGCAGCGGAACATTTCATTTCGGTATAACGTTACATAACCTCATCAAACCGAGCCTAAAGATGATTTTTCCCCCCACATCTTTCACCCGCCATATCTTCTGTCTGTTCTCCATTTTCCACATAAAGCCTGACAGTGTCTAATCAACTCCCACCGCTCCTCTGTGACCTCCCCTCCCTAGGGCTGCATGGAACCTCAATGCTTCAACCTGACATGTTTACCGCTTCCTCTGGCCCTCTTCTAAACGAAAATGAATCGACTCGTGACGTCCACAAATCTACCGCCTAGCAGTGTGACAGGGACAGTTAACGGGGGTCTGCACTGATGTTCTCAAATGACCTGGATAATTAAATTACGGAGATGTAAACAAAGTCACCAAGAGTGGTTTGGTGTGAAACATTCCACTCTAGAGAAACTTATCGAGTTACAGTGGTTCACAGTGGTGGTAATGGGAACCAGACGTCCGAAGCTCTCAGTGCCTCTAGAGGCTCCCTCACAAAAAAGGCCCTACCGCTTGATGGCGGAGGGATACGTGCAGGCATAGTACTCCCCTGATTTGCCCCTGATTAAATACCCTCATCATCAAAAAAACAGGTGCACCCAGAAGGAAGTGTGGGATGGTGGTGCCGTTGGGAAGGAAAATAAAGGTCACCAGGAACAATAAATGATGCTACATTTAGACTGATATGATCAATATTTATTGAGCTACACATACAGAAGCACTGACAACAAACCGCTCATCTTGGCGCTGACCACGGTGCCTCCACTCACAGATTCATTGGTCGTCTCC
>JAMWET010003831.1:117500-155000 GCA_024036415.1 Prochilodus magdalenae
CCTGCACTTATTAAATGGCACATCTTTGGAACTGGTCACATTATAGATAGGCCTGTGGCTCATCAGAACACGGATGCCTCCTGTTGAATGAACGAGCACATCACTGATGAGATACGATTGTTCCTGAGTTCATTCAGTGCAGTTCTTGCAGAAATTCAGAGGCTCATGGGATTCTTTTGATTACACATTTGATCGCCTTAAGCTTGAACTTGAGTGGGGGAGGGGGTCAACAACTTTACTTGCTGATGGCAGCAGCATGCCCTTTTCCCGCTTGCATCGCGTGTTCTACAATCCCAGACCAGAGAGTTAACAGGGATGGAGCAGCACCGATTTTTCCGACCGTGAACCAGTAGTTCATGCAGGGGAGAAGCACAGAATGGTCCGAGATTTTCCCACCGGCACCACATTGGTGGAAAAGATCTATGTATGAGTCCACTGCCAAAACAAGCTTTCAAAGACATAAAATAAAATACAGCCTCTCTGCTTTCTTAGTCAGCGGTTACACCCATATACAGCCCCAGCCTTCAAGAAGGCCAAGCTTTGATCCAATACGGTGTTTACAGTTCACCTGAATGACTGGCTGAAGATAATCAAGCAGGAAAACACAAAGATCACTCTTGGTGCAGCCGTGTATTGTGAAAGTAGCGTTCCATACGTGAGGTAGAATAACTACCGGTGACAATGGCGTGTGCTCGGAACAGTGGGTGTGCGAGAGTTCCTCTTGTGCTTGGAGTGTGTTTTCATTATCAGTCGTTAAGAGGCGTCGTTGGCGTGTGAGGGCTCTTGTCTTCTCCTCTTCTGTAAACTTCAGAACAGCTCTGTTTGATCAGAGGCGTGAACAGGATGGTTAGAGGGGAGGGAAAAAAGAAAAAGGCTTTCATGCAGCTCGTTTCCGGCGTTTCAGGGCACTCTCAGCTCCCAATCCGCGTCCCCTGCGCCGCGACTATATCAGCGTAGCTTGTTTTTGAGGCACTAGCCATGAAAAAGTGGTGAGCTTGGTAAGTCTTGAGCCTAAAAGGCCCCTGTTTCTTTCGTTTGGTCTAGATAGGGTCCTTACATGCAGTTCCTGCTCTGCATCATGCATCTTAAAGTTGCAGCCCGTGGCTCTGCCATGCGTCTGATTCATTGGTGACACAGCGGTAAACAGAGCGTGCCTGAATTAAGGAATGAAAAGAATTATCAAACAAATCCACGAGAACCCATAATTAACTGCTTTCCATTCCACAGCACTTCAGCGCCAAAGCACTTACGCTCAGCAGAAATGCCACAGCCAGCATAATAAGAGTCCCATGCGGCCCTGTTAAGTTTACACTCACCATCAAAAGAACAGTTGCAAAAATAGTTGCACCCAGATCAACCAACAGGAATGACTCGGTGGGTAGGTTTGACGCCATGAGACATGCAAAGGGTTCAGGTTTCATGCTTGGCTGTGCATGTGATGCCAAAGACTGCAAAGGTGTTGTGCCAGACTGTCATGGAGTGACTCAGAATGGCAGCAGGTCATCTTCAGTCCCGATGGATTATCACAGGACACCATTAGGATCCTCTACAACATCTGCCATGTGGTGTTAGCAAAGGTCTGATGCCGTACTGAGAGACACTACTTCTGTATGTGTAGCTCAATAAATATTGGCCATATCAGTCCTCAAATGAAACTACTTGTAAGGGTGCGGGCTGTGCCGCCTGCAGCCAGCAGAGGGCGGCAGCGGCGGTGCCGTTCTGTGGGAACTACTGCCCGGAACTACAACCCCCAGAATGCCTTGGGCTGATCAACCCAACAAGCTGCACCTGAGGTGAAGGCCATATAAGCCCCCAGCAAACAACCATCTTTGCTACACCTTTGTAGAGGGGTAGCCGGTATGGTACAGCCAGAGAGAAAGAGAAAAGCAGCAAGTGCTTAAAAGATTTAAATAACTACGTAGAGTAGAGAACCACAACTCCCCTTTCTGTTAAACCCTCTCTTGTTTATTTGTCCTTTTTTAAACTTCTCCTTTCATTTGAGAACGTTGTCCTGCCGTCTCCTTTGTTTGTTTTTCCCGCCATTTCTCCCTCTCCCTCACAAAACCCCCATCCTGACTGGCCTTTCGTGTACTTCAGCGTAGCGCAGTGGTAACACGTGGGGTTATCTGGAGGAAGGGGGTTCAGTTATATCGGTGCAAAGGGGTTCCTGCCCTGCGTTTGGGTCCAAACCCCAACTGTACCGTGACACTACTGATATCATGAGCTGAAATTTACAAAGCCATCAACAATAGAAAAGATGCTAAGCTAAATTAGCCTGCATCTAACCTGCAGACGTGTGCAACGGAAATTTCGGTACCAGTTTATAACAATACTACCTAAAATATAAATAAATAAATAAATAAATAAAATAATAATAATAATCTATGATGGTCTTTATGGGTGGTTTTTAATTAGATCATGAGCACCTTAAAGCATGGCCAACAGGGAGCTGTTGTATAACAGGAAGCTGACAGGTTTAAGGCTGACTGATGGAGAGGACAAGACGAAAAAGAATAACCAGCAAGCTTTAATTGTTTAGATGAATGTGGGCTCACTATTTGGCAGGGGACGGTTCACTGTAGCTCCTCTTATCTATGTGTTTCAACTGCTTATTAATGATTTTTCAGGTTTATGACCAAATGAATTATCATTATCAGACATACGGACACCCTCCCAAATGCAGCTCTCAGTCTGAAGCATTGTAAGGTCAAATACTGGGTGAGGAATGTGCTTTGTGACGTGTGGGCATGCTGCAGTGTTCATCGCATGCTGAAACTCTCGGGTGTTCAACATTTGCAGGAATGTGTCTACAGCAGCAATAACAAGGAAAAAAATCAAACTGTATTTATGAAAAGCCTAAACACAGAGTCATGAGTTAGGAGCACTGGGACTGGTGGTGGGAAGGGAGGTGTATAGAGGTGGGCTCATTGCATTTTACCAAGAGCTACAGGTTCTCAATTACCAGGCTCTTTAAATTATATAGAGATTAAAAATGTGAACTCTGCTGGCCAGATTTCATGGCCTGAGTTTCTGATGGTATCATTGTCCTGTTCTAAGGTACAGGACCATTCCTGTAAACCAAACTCTACTAAGCAGCTGATACAGATCAAGTACAGCTTTAACCCCATCACTGCACACTGACACTGATACAACAGCATGTCCCCGTTAATTGTAATCGTTTGGTTTTTTTTTAAAAAATTTATTTTTTTTAAATGGCCATTTTTTTAAATGGCCATTATGTTCACTATGTTGAGGAAAATCCTGTCCACTTGAGCATGAAAGCGCTACAACACTGTTAGCTGCTGTCAAGAGCATCCCAAACCAGCCGGCAGCAATATAGCCCTAACCGTAAAGCCGTTGGCCAACCATGCACCTTACATACCCTACATTTTACACACATTAACCCCCTCAAGAGCCCACAGTGACACATGCGTCATGAGCCTTTTTAAAAGTCTGTAAAGTTGTTTATACAGCTTTATCCTTCACCTAAACACATGGAGTCCCTGAGTGACCTATACCCAACATCCTGGATGCAGTCACATGACAGTTGGTGAACATATGACCTCATTTAGAAAATGGCGATGTGCTTGGTTAGTGCAGTTAGAGACAAAACCAGCTCATTTTACAGTCTTGTTTTTGTACCTATAAGGTCTCAACCCATTTAAGAGCTCTAATGTTCATATACCCATATTCTATATTACATATACCCATATTCTATATCACATATATCTATATCACATATACCCATATTCATATTACGTACACCCATTCTGATGCCATTTCTGGAACACCATGATGGAATAATACCAGTTATGAAATTGTTGTTGTTGTTGTTGTTGTTGTTGTTGTTGTTGTTGTTGTGAAATATGCTACCAGTATTATGACTCTATAATACTTACAGAAGACACCATGTGACCTTTGTCACAATAAGACTGATCTTTTATGATCTAATAACCGACCCCTTATTATTTTCCCTTAAGGGGAAACATGTCTGGGCTCTTATGGGTTAATGCACTTAAAGGAGCTGCACTACTTTACACACTATGTAGTGTTGTGGTATGCGGTTTGGGACACAGCCTAAATGTCATGGGAGTGCTGGATATAGCAGGGACCTCCGTAGCACATTCTGAAGCCTCCGTTCTTCAGTATAGTGTAAGTAATGTGCAGAGTCACTGCATATTTCTGTGTGAACATGTAACAAGTCCTGGTGCTAAATCAGGCAGTATTCTGGCAATGTCCACTATCGCACAAACGCGCTTCATGTAAACAGAGAAGACAACGGTGCACAGTCTGACGTCAAACAAAGGAGATAACGGCGCACGCTCAGCGTTACAAGCCAAACTCTGTTTCCCCCGTCTGTCCGATAACGCTGAAAACAGGATTTCTGAATATTTCCACCCCGGCTCCATTTTCCGTGACCTCAAACGCTGTTTGTGTGGCTGAAAGACCAAAACGCATAGAAAAGGCTACGCTGTAAAAATACCCGTGTACGTGTGGACGAGGCCTAAAACCTTCACTGCACCATGAACCAGCTAACCCCTGTCAAGTAAGCACCCTATAGCTATTCTGTCTTTGAGTCCTGGGCCGCAGAAGGCACAGCTGTGAAGACTAAAATGTTGACACAGAGGTCACTCTATCTTCTTTTCCCCAGAAGACTGAAATCGTGACATCTAGCACATCAAACAGCCTTGATGTTCACCTGTATCCTTCACCACAAACTCTCCAGGACTACAAATAGCAAAGACACTCTCATCCTTCCTCATCCATGAATTCATCCTTGCAGATCTAGCACATAGTTCGTCTTCCCTGGGGAAGATAGGATCCTTCAAGACAATGCGAGAGAAAGCTAGAGGCTAAAAACGGCTGACATTGCTTGGAAGGGCATTGCCAAGGCTTCCGAGAACTACCCTGGCCCCTTACTTCCTCAGACTTGAACCCAACTGAGCATGTGTGGGACCACCTCGATGGTCGTGTTCGCTCCATGGATCCTTCCCCATGCACCCTCCAGCAGCTGTGGGATGCACTGCAGTCGGCGAGGCTCCACCTACACTGTATTGCCAAAAGTATTCACTCCCCCATCCAAGTCATTGAATTCAGGTGCTCCAATCTCTTCCATGGCCACAGGTGTATAAAACCGAGCACCTAGACATGCAGACTGTTTCTACAGACGTTAGTGAAAGACTGGGTCACTCTCAGGAGCTCAGTGAATTGTAGCGTGGTACTGTGATAGGACGCAACAAGTCCAGTCATGAAAGGTTCTCCCTATTAAATATTGTAGTCGACTGTCAGTGGGATGGTAACAAAGTGGGAGTGATTGGGAGCAACAGCAGCTTAGACATGAAGTAGTAGACCATGTAATATGACTGAGCAGGGTCAGCGGATGCTGAGGGGCGTAGTGTGCAGAGGTCACCAACTTTCTCTGGAGTTGATCACTGCAGACCTCCAAACTTCATGTGTCCTTCAGATCAGCTCAGGAACAGTGAGTAGTGCTTCATGGAATGGGTTTCCATGGCCGAGCAGCTGCATCCACGTCTTACATCACCAAGTGCAATGCAAAGCACCGAACGCAGTGGTGTAAAGCGCCGCCACTGGACTCTAGAACAGTGGAGACGTGTTCTCTGGAGTGACCAATCACACTTCTCCATCTGGCAGTCTGGGTTCAGTGGTTGCCAGGAGAACAGTACTTGTCTGACTGCACTGTGCCGAGAGTAAAGTTTGGTGGAGGGGGAATTATGGTGTGAGGTGGTTGTTGTTGTTGTTGTTGTTGTTGTTGTTGTTCAGGAGGTGGGCTCGGCCCCTTAGCTCCAGTAAAAGGAACTCTTAATGCTTCAGCAGACCAGGAGACCCTGGACAATTTCATGCTCCCAACTTTGTGGGCACAGTTTAGGAATGGCCCCTTCCTGTTCCAACATGACAGGCCTGACCTCAACCCGACAGAACACCTTTGAGATGGATTAGAGCAGAGACTGCCAGCCAGGCCTTCTCGTCCAACATCAGAGTTGAAGGTGTTATAGCTGCAAAGGGTGGGCCAGCATGTATAGGGTGGGGATATTTATGTATATGCATGCTCATTAGTACACTACATTTGATTGGGGACCGTATGTAATTAATGCTGCTGTGAAGAAGAATGTAAAACGTGCTGCAGGCTGAAGAATGTCAGGTCTATAGGGGCATTCAGTATTAGTTTGCCTAGAATGCCTATTTTGTTTGCCATATCTGGCTCTAAATTACTCACCAAGGGCCAGCTGAGGCTGCACGGCAATAGGTCAGCTAGGAGGTGAAACTGGCAGACAGCGGCGATGCACTCTGAATACAACACCCCACTGTTTTTCTAGCAACAGGAGCTCCAGAGGGAGCTGAGGCAGCCTCAGTGGTACTTTGGTTTCCTGTGGTGAGCAGCTCTCTCTCCGTCCCAGGGAGCAGAGATGACCAGTATGAGAACAGAGCTTTCTGAGATGGTTACACATGTACCTGGCTGTATGGCTCTTAAAGAACACTGCATGGAGACCTATCCTGGCATGGTTGTACACAGGCGCCCTTCATACTTGTGCACTTGCCTGAACACAAAGATGCGATTTGGGAAGGCTGTGTTCCATATGGGGGTACTGGAGCAGCTCCCAAGCCCAAAGGGACTGTTCAGTTCTGTGTTGACTACAGAAAGGTCAACGTGGTGTCCAAATTCAACACCTCCCTAATGCCATCTGTTGATGAGTTACTTGTTTGTTTAGGTGCAGATCCCTTTTACTGAACACCGGTCTTTAAACAAGGGCTACTGCCAAATCCCCTTGACTCCAGTATCCTGTGAAAAGGTGTTTTTCCACCCTGTTGGGTTTACACCAATTTGTCAGGCTCTCGTTCGTGTTTGGAGCGCCGGCTATATTTCAACGAGTTATGGGCACAATTCTTCACCCACACTGCGCATATGCCCCTGCCTATGTGGATGGTGAACGACACAATCATTTATAACAATGACTGACAGCGGTATCTGCAGCATTTGAGGGCATTCCTGAAGGCCTGGAAATGAGCCGGACCTGGAGAAGTATGGAATTGGATGAGTATGGTATATGGGCTTCTACCTGGCTCACAAATGGGTGTGTCAAACTGAGACAGCAGCAATTGTGGCATGTCTGAGAAAAAAAGACGAATGGGGAGACGGTTTCTGAGGGGGCTGGCTGTTACTGAAGGTTTGTACCTAATTATTTGGCTGTCACCAGCCTGCTGACTGATCTCACTTAGAGAGCATCAGAACAGGAACAGTGGATGGACCAGTGCTAATAGACTTCCAGATTAAAGCAGCTCTCTGTGGGGGCTTCCTTCTCCTGACTCTTCTCTCTTTCACCTTGCAGACTGATGCATTGGACAGCTGGCTAGGGCCTGATTTGTCTCAGGAGGTGGATGTAGGGTGCTGTATACAAGTCAGAAGGTTTCTTATTATGTACAGTACAACTGAAGGAGAGGCCTTTCAGTTATTAATATGTATGTGTGTTGGTAAACAGCAAGCAGAAATGTGTGTAAGTAGCGTGTACAGTAACTCAGTAAGTGTAATGCGTTAGTGTGCTGTAAGTAGTGTGTTGGTGTACGGTAACTCAGTAAGATAATGTGTTAGTGTGCTGTAAGTAGTGTGTTGGTGTACAGTAACTCAGTTAGTGTAGTGTGTTAGTGTGCTGTAAGTAGTGTGTTGGTGTACAGTAACTCAGTTAGTGTAGTGTGTTAGTGTGCTGTAAGTAGTGTGTTGGTGTACGGTAACTCAGTAAGTGTAATGCGTTAGTGTACTGTAAGTAGTGTGTTGGTGTACGGTAACTCAGTAAGTGTAATGTGTTAGTGTGCTGTAAGTAGTGTGTTGGTGTACGGTAACTCAGTAAGTGTAATGTGTTAGTGTGCTGTAAGTAGTGTGTTGGTGTACAGTAGCTCAGTACGTGTAATGTGTTAGTGTACTGTAAGTAGCGTGTTGGTGTACAGTAACTCAGTAAGTGCAATGTGTTAGTGTACTGTAAGTAGTGTGTTGGTGTGCAGTAACTCAGTAAGTGTAATGTGTTAGTGTACTGTAAGTAGTGTGTTGGTGTACAGTAACTCAGTAAGTGTAATGTGTTAGTGTGCTGTAAGTAGCGTGTTGGTGTACAGTAACTCAGTGAGTGTAATGTGTTAGTGTACTGTAAGTAGTGTGTTGGTGTGCAGTAACTCAGTAAGTGTAATGCGTTAGTGTACTGTAAGTAGCATGTTGGTATATCGGTTCTTCCTTTGGGTTCATGTGAGCATAGAAGTGTAACATGTCCAAATGAAAGCACTGTGATGTGAGTTTACCAAACAGGGTACAGTGGTCACTTTGCTTTGACCTGTTGGTTCTAGCTAAGGGAACCTGTTCTCCTTCAGTGTTCTGTGCTGATGATGGTGTGAATAGACGTCAGTGTCAGACTAATGAATGAGCTGCTATTAAAGACTGGTGGACTGAGAGAAACTAGAATCTCTTCACCTACACTGAGCTGATGAAGAGTCCTGTTCTAGAAATGATAATAGGACATTAGAGCCGTAATAAATCATGCTCCTGTTACTCTCCATACTTCAGTACATCTGAAGGGAAACACTTTAGTACTGTTACTGGAGGAATATTCTACCTTGGGGACTCTACTTTAACTCAGCTACATGGCTTGTGTACTTCATCAGTCACAGAGGGCCACTATTTGGACACTGTGTTGACTATGCTCATTCTAGCAGCTCGAGGGATAACGTGGTGCGAATCACTTTTTGAGGTGTTGTACAGACCGCAGACTCAGACCCGTAGACTACGAGACTGAAAGGCTGAAGGGCTCTTAAATGTCTTGTAAAGCTAACACAATTCTGAGGCTTGTAAATAAAAGAAAGGTCACTCCTGCTTGCAGTGTCCTCATTTCTCTCACACGAGCCACGGTGCCACGCCATTGCATTCGGTTTGGCTGTTTTTGAACTGAATCTCTATTTAAGCTGGATCAGGTTTACCAAAGGAGGTTTGTGTGAACTGTGTGATTACTTTGGATCGAAACACCATCACGCAGACGGTTCTGTCAGCAGTATGCAAAACAGATACACCTCTGAACAACATATAGCTGAGATACAGGGGTTGGACAATGAAACTGAAACACCTGGTTTTAGACCACAGTCATTTATTAGTATGGTGTAGGGCCTCCTTTTGCGGCCAATACAGCGTCAGTTGGTCTTGGGAATGACATATACTGCGTCCTGCACAGTGGTCAGAGGGATTTTAAGCCATTCTTCTTGCAGGATAGTGGCCAGGTCACTACGTGATGCTGGTGGAGGTTCGTCCTTCTTGGTGGTATGCTGACATTACCCTGGATACCGTGGCTCTTGATACATCACAAAGACTTGCTGTCTTGGTCACAGATGCGCCAGCAAGACGTGCACCAACAGTTTGTCCTCTTTTGAACTCTGGTATGTCACCCATAATGTTGTGTGCATTGCAGTATTTTGAGCAGAACTGTGCTCTTACCTGCTAACTGAACCTTCACACTCTGCTCTTACTGGTGCAATGTGCAGTTAATGAAGATTGGCCACCAGGCTGGTCCAATTTAGCCATGAGACCTCCCACACTAAAATGACAGGTGTTTCAGTTTCATTGTCCAACCCCTGTATCTCAGGTTCCCAAGTCCTTGCAATTTGGCCATCACCAAAATGGGTGTGGATGTCTTGGCAGTGAGTCTTTCCAAGTTTCATTCTAGCTGATAGACTTATCCTCAGTATGCAGAAGAATGGAAAGTGTGGAGGCGTGGTTCCTATCCTGTCCTCTGTTAACTGGTTCTGGTGTTAGGTTACTGTGGTGCTGGTTCGTATGGGACCGCTGTTCCTGAAGAAGCTCAGAGTTTGGTCTGGAGGTAGAACAGACTATGGAGCAGGCAGATTGGTACTGGATTAAACTGACACAACTCGTCGGTAATCACTCAAAGTAGTGCATCTCCACAGGCCAAACAAATCCATCTTAAACAGGGTTTAATATGACATCCTGTTTAGTGTGATGTAAATGGTTGGGATGCGGTTGCCTCGCAACTGAAAGGCAGAGCAAGTGTGAGAGAGATGCATGCAATGACAGGGCTAGAAAGCCACTTTGTTTACTTCAAGAAGTGGAATGCATTTAGAGTAAGACCCAACCGGACATTTCTACAGTACCGGACAACAGAGCTCAACACTAATCCGCAACCAGACAACTGGCAACGCTATGGGAAACCACTACAGGAAAAATGAACAGCGGTTTTGAAAACTGCCATAAACTACAATCTCTCAATCATGGTGGTTATGTCTAGAGATGCACTGATACCGCTTTCACCCTTCCGATACCAGTACTGATACCCGATCAATATACCATCAGTGTCCAAAGAAGAACAAGCAGCACAGAAATGGGAGTTTTAAAGGAGAGGTCAAAAACTTAATTCAACTTTAATGAAATTCAGTGGAAGCAGACATCTTAGCAGTTCTGGGCCATTTCTGTTGGTCCGTTCGTCACAATTATCCCACAGAGTAAACGGCAGCTGCTGTGTTCAAACGATGCATGAAAGTTGGTGTAGCTCAGTGGATAACACCAATACCTGCCAAGTAGCCATTACCACACGTGGGAGACTGGGGTTTGAATCCTGGCCTGAGTGACTAAGCTGTGCTACACCAATAAGAGTCCTTGGGCAAGACTCCTAACACTACATTGGCCCACCTGTAATATGATTAACCCTGTAAGTCGCTCTGGATAAGAGCGTCAGCTAAATGCTGTAAATGTAAGTCAATATTGACAAAAATGGAGGTACGTGTTTTTGATTGAATATGAAATGCAGACACTGATAGTAACTCTATGTAACCTAACTCTATCTATCTGTTACTAACGTGTGATATGACTAGGATATGATTTATGCACTTACATTTAAAAATTTTATTTGTTGGTAATTTTTTTTATAATCTGTGTTACGAACAAAACATGCTCGCTTGACTGAATATCATGTAGTTGTAGTTGTTGAGTTATGTATGTATCTAAGAGGCCTCAAGAAAACCTATTTATACATTTCTATATTCAGTACCAGTAAACAAAGTTTAGACACACAGCTACATGGATGTAGTTGGTGATCTTAGAGACTCTACAGTCTCACACTGAACAGCTCCAACTGATGAGAGTCTGAACCAGTCCATATCCTGATACACCACATCTACTCCTGATGTACCACAGTATGATACTCCTCCATATCTCCACCTCTAATATATATTTAGTGGTGTAAAAACTTTGATCTCTTTTTCTGCACAGTGTAAAAGCTCTAGGTCTCCTTTCAGCTTAGTGAATATTCATGATGGGCCGACCAATAGAATCGCTCCACATGTGCATAGAAAATGAAGGTTATTGTTGATATTGATGACTTTGCAGGTTAATAAATGTTTTATCCTCCGTTAAAGTTCCAGTTTGGAGTTTTTAGGGTGGACTGCATAATTCCAGAAGTGCAGTTTTATAATTTGAGCTTTTTACTGTTATTCTAAAATAAAGATTTAAGATTAACACAAGGAAATCCTTCTGTAAGTCTCGTAGGTTAAATGCTGGAATGGATGCAACTGCCAATAAAAGGACATATACTCTTAATGTGCCATATCAATATATTCAATATAGTTCAATATGTCTATGCTGATAATGGACAGACCAAAACAATTGGTCCAAAGTTGCTTAGTAAGAAGCCTTGTTATATCCGCCTCCAAGCTTTTTTGGGAATCTAGTGTATCCAACTCCTTAAGGAGGATCCAGGAAATCAGAGGCGCCCGTGACATCTGACAGAAACATGCACACAGAACAAACCGTATTGGCTTTGGCAGGGGTTAATCTAGGCCAATGCGCAGAGCTCCGGCACCTGGTTGAATGAATGGCAAGCGGAGCTGAAGTCCAGTACTGTCATATGCTGGAAGCTTCTTGAAATCTATTTAAGTGTGATATAAACCATATTGACAGACAAATTCTAAACACTTCTAAACACGTTCTCACACCCATTTCCCTCCAAGTTTATTAGGCGCTGCATGTTGAAGTGGCACGTCCTCCTCCTCGTCTCACATTGTCAGTACATACTGAACTCTTCCTGCTGTTTCAGGATGTTTTAACTTGATAAAAAAATTTGCATCATTATTCATTATTTCTTTACGTCTGGTTAAAATCATCCCAGCTGTGGACAATTCTGACTCTGTAGGCTTCTCTGGAAAGAAACATTTCACGCTAAACTACTTGGACCTACAGGTATTAGACCCACAGGTGTTGGCCTTCTGTAAAATACAGGAAACATGAAGAGACCTTCTCAGTTATTCTGCTTCTAAAACATGGAGCTCAATTAGACAGTCGAGCTCTGTCCTCACGTTTAAGAAACATTTAAAAGCGTATCTTTTTGTCAGGGCAAAAGACTCCGGGTCGACGCTTGCAGAGTTAAAAGTCAAGGCAGAATGTTTATTGAACAGGGAAGTGAACAAACTAAGCAGCAATGCAGATACAGCAACAGGGGTAGGGCTAGAAACGTAGTCGAGGCAGGCAAAGTCGAAACCAGAAGAGACAATCAGCGGAGGCAATCAAGTTAGGAGGAAAAGGCAAAAGGGTAGTCAATAACAGAAAAGAGATCAAGAACCAGAAAAGAGATGATACACAGAAAGAACGCTCAGGATTGCTAACTACGTTGGCAAAGATTCGCAAAAGCTGAAGCAGCGTGGAGAGGTATAAATGGAGGGCGTAAATTTATGTTCAGCTGTCTGCTGGAGAGCGAAGCGGATTGGACGCGGGCGTGGCGTCATCGAGCATTGCCTTCTGGGAAGTTCGGAGAAACACGGGAAAAGGGACAACCCAGAAGCGTGACACTCTTTAACTCAGCATTTAGATAAAACAACATTAACATGATATTTGTGTGTGTGTGTGTGTGTGTGTGTGTGTGTGTGTATGTATGTATGTGTATATATATATCGTCACTGTGCAAAGAAATGTTTCTCCAAAACAGCAACTTTACAGGAGAGGCCAAAACCCAATTTCATTCTAATGTAAGTCAATGGAACCAAACTTTTTCCAACCGATCTTTGGGCCATTTCTGCTGGTCCATTCATCAGGAAACAAACATGCAGTGTAAACAGCAGGTCATGTGACATACAAGCAAAAATCGTACATACAAGCAAATTACATACAAGCAAAAATCGTCAAAAATGGAGATACATGGTTTTTCATTGGACAGTGATGTGTGTAGGTTGTTGTTGTTGTTGTTGTTGTTGTTGTTTACCTTCCCATTACTGATGTCAGCTGTCTGTAAAGCACTTTGAGCTGCCCACAGTATGAAAGGTGCTCTATAAATGGATATTATTATTATTATTATTGTTATTATTATTGTTATTATTATTATATTATGACTTCATCGATATAATACCCCCTAAAACAGGTCGGGAAGAGACGGTGATATCAGACATTTTGCCAGTTTATATCCATAAGTATGACTTTAATCTATTATTTTGACCTGATTGATTATTTTCACCTGGGAAACTACAAATGACACAAACCAGCAAACTAAGCAAATGAATTCACTGACTTGATTACAACAAGCCATTTGTACGATGATGCAACCTGTTGAATTCATATTCCAAACCATAGGGGGCGACGTCATAACATAACACCAGAAGATGCACAGTCCCTCTTCCTCCCGCTTCAGTCTTTACCAGTGGTAAGTCGCAAGGGATGAACCCCGTAGTCGCCAAGAGCGTTTCCAGTGGTGGAAGGAGGTGCTAATGTTGACTCTTGCTGTGCTTCAATGTAGCTTCTATTTATAATGCTTCTTATGTTTGCTGCCAAACGTGGTTTCATGAGCCCGTGTTACATTTACTCTTCCTTTCATTGGCTACCTGGGAGGATGGCAGCGATGTATAGTTGACAAGTGTCTCCACATCATAGCCATAATGGCTTTATAATCTTATTCATTTTAATTATGATTATTTAATGATTTTTAATTTTCACAACACCAAGATAACGGCCTAGTGTCACTCCACCTCCAACCCTACTGCACCATCTGCAGGAACTGTGTGAGGATGTGCAAGCTGCATAGGATGGTTTATCACAGGACACCATTAGGAACCTCTACAACTCCATACCGACTGTCTGGCATGCTGCGTTAGCAAACATGGCGGCCTAATGCCATACTGAGAGACAGATTTCTGTATGTGTAGCTTAGATATTGATCATATCAGTCTAAATGTATCATCAGTTATGGGTCCTGGTGACATTTTTCGTGCTTCCCAATAGCACCGCAACCCCACACCTCCTTCTGGGTGCAGTTGTTCTTTTCACGATGAGCGGATTACGCAGTATGGTGCCTGACTTAAAGTCATATACTCGTGCCTTAGACAAGATTAACCATATAGTCACATGACTTATAAGCATGTATACACGCTTATGCCTGAGATGCAATATAATGCCTTATTATATAATGCATAACGTCGCTGTCCAATGAAAAACATGTATCTCCATTTTGTGCATTTGGACTTTTATGCATCATTTGAAAACAGCCGCTGCCATTTACACTTTGTGAGATCTGCATGATGAACAGACCAGCTGGAATGGCCCAGAAGTGCTCGGAAGGACATCCGGTTCCATTGACTTACATTAAAATTGCATGAGGCTTTTGGCATCTCCTATAAGTTGCCATTTTGGAGATACTTGTTTTTCTTTGGACAGTGGCGATAAACAACGTAAGAGGAAATACAGGAATCGTAGGACGTTCTGTCCATGGCTATCCATTGCCCTATCAATATGCCTTTGCATATTTTGAGGCTTTACAGCCGATTATTAGGCACCAGGTGTTTTATAGCAAGACTGTTTGCTGTGTGTTCGACCCCAATCTTGAACGCCAACCTGCTGTTCTTTAATGTCCTGCAACGTGGCACGCTGTGGACTTCAGAACGAATGCTTTCACCCAGGATCCGACAATAAACGCACCTCCTAAGGGGTCTGTGAACACCAATCGCCCTTTTCCGTTCGTGCAACTTAAGTGGCATCAATTCTGTGTTTCTGTAAACACAGGCGTGGTGGGGTGGGGGTGTGGTTTGGGTGTTTGTGTGTGTGTGTGTGTGTGTGTGTGTGCTTGCAGGGGGGACATTCTGTCCATAACATTCGTGACTGCTGTCTCAGAGCGCAGCCTTGTATGAAATGATCCAAGGCTGGCGATTTGTTGCTATAGATACAGTCCCATCAGCACGCTCTAAAAGCAACCCCACTCACACGCATTACAAGTCAATTTTCCCTCATTAGAATAATTACAGTCCACTCCAAATCAGGTGTTTTCTGAGTGAGATATTCAAATAATCCCTTTCCTGCAAGTTCAGGTTACCTAACTCTCGTCTGCTGGTAAAAGCATGTAGTTTATTTTAACCCCGTCCGGCTTGTTCACCACAAACGAGGCATCCGTGTCGTCGCCGGTGACAGACGTAGCTCCCGAGTACTCTTCTTTAACTGAAGTAATGGGATAAGGCCACATGTGGAAGAGCCTTAAATGGATCCTGAGGCACGCAACTCGGTTTCAATTAGACTGCTCACAGCATTTAGAACGTCTGGCGTGGAAGACCGAATGTCTCTTGGTGACTTGGTGTCTCTTGGAAGCGCATGCATACGATTAAAGCATGCGCTGCACCTGATTGACATGTCAGAGGAGGGAATGTCTGAGTGCTAATTAGCATGTCAGGAGATAACCGAAGTTTTAGAGCCAGGCCCACTTCAGCTGAACGACATCCAAACTCAAACTGACTGCTTTCGGGTTTCCGGTAGATTTAGAAGGGGGCGGTTCAGACAAGTTCAAGTAAAGGTGGCTTGAAAACGCTCATCGGTTTAATTGAGTATAAGTGTAATAGCGGCAGCAGCGAGAAGAACAAGGAAACTACAAGACTGTGTGTGTTGTATCCCGCACGGAATCTGAACTCACACAGAGGCGGTGGATTGACTATTTCGTTTACTGTGGTAGGAAAATAACATACAACAACTCTCCTATTGCAGGTGGTTGGTGAAGCTCAGTGGATAACACCACTACCCACCAAGTAGCCACCACCACATGTGGGAGACTGGGGTTCGAATCCCGGTCTGGGTGACTGTGCTGTGCTACACCAATAAGAGTCCTTGGGCAAGACTCCTAACACTACACTGGCCCACCTGTAATATGATTAACCTTGTAAGTCGCTCTGGATAAAAGCGTCAGCTAAATACCGTGAATGTATTGTTACTCTGTGAAGGGGCCATCTAAAACTACATTACCCAGTATCCTCTAGTGCTTCTTGAATTGCAACTACAGATAGCTATATAGATCAAAATACTGTGCAATACACGACAGTGTGTACACGAAGTTAGCAGTGTGCATGTTCACTAACAACAAACAGCTAGCGTCAGTTTACAGAACATATGAAGCTAGTTTTTAAATATTCCAGTTTGTGCAATTTAAGGGGGATCTATTAGCCCAAATGGAAACCTGGATGTACAAAGCTGCCTGGAACTACATGCACTACCAGCTACTTACAGAAAGGTTCTCCTTATGTTATCTTAACGGTTTACTTTAGGATAAAAGTGAATACCTCAAAATATAAAACGGCACTCATGGAATTATGCCTTCCACCTTAAAAACCTCCAAAATGGAAGTTTACAGGACAGTAGGGCTTTCTATCCTGCAACAAGACTATTTCTTAAGAACAGTCCACCCAATAAACTGCCTCTCCTTATCGAGACTACTACCTGCATTGAAACGATGAGGCTGAGGTCTTTGTTTTCACCAACCTCTTGTTGAATTGTCATGTTCTACCTTAAATGGTGCAGTGGTTTTCAGAACTGCTGTACCATTTTAGATAAAACAGGTACATCTGAACAAGAGGAAGGAGAATGAGAGGCTGAATGTCAGTGCCAGAATGTAAATGCTCCACCATTTAAGGTGGAATAGATCTGGAAGAAGATCTGAACAAGAAGCTGGCGAATAAAAAGCCAGTTCTTGGTCTTAAGCCTTATTGTCACCTGTCTGTCTGTCTGTCTGGTCTTGTCCATATGTCTATCAACGCCCCCTCTGGTTACTTAAGGTAATAGCACTGCTTTTCCTGCTCCCCGCTGGCTCCACCCACTCCCACACCTGATACCAATCTGTACTCATTAGGACTTCTACAGAACAGCTCCACCTGATCAGAGTCTGAACCAGTCCATATCCTGATATACCACATCTACTCCTAATGTACACAGTATGATACTCCTCCATATCTCCACCTCTAATATATTTAGTGGTGTAAACACTTTGATCTCTTTTTCTGCACAGTGTAAAAGCTCTAGTTCTCCTTTCAGCTTAGTGAATATTCATGATGGGCCGACCAATAGAATCGCTCCAAACCTGCTTAGTAATAAACCTTGTTCTATCAGCTCCACTGCAGAATAAGAAAGCTGGTTCCTCCTCCTGTAATGGTCCATTCTGGAGGTGTTTAAGGTGGACTGTATAATTCCATGAGTGATATTTTATTGTTTGATGTCTTCACTTTTACTCTACAGTACAGCATTAAGATAAACACAAGGAGAATCTTCTATGAGTAGCCGTGTCTAAACCTTTTGACTGGTAGTGTAGAAACCTCACTGCTACAGATTACACACTGCGGTTCCAGGAATAGCCTACAGACGGCTCTCATAGCATCCTGGTAAACCGATCCTTCTATGCCCTACTGTAAATAACACTGTTAAAAAGCCAATATGCTGATGTGTATTTCCAAACTAACACTAAGCTAACACTGCCGCGGATAAAACTGTCATCATAAGACTGACAACCTCATCAAAACACACCAGCTAGGAAGCTTTGCTAAATAGGGCAGTCAGGAAGTCCAGGTCTACTGTTAAGAGCTTGTGCACTTACTGAATAGAAGTACAGCAGGTCATATTGTGCTGTGCAACAACCAAAAGCTTGAAACCATTGTTTTTAATGAAGGTATGCACATCCGTGTTGACATTAGACTCCCAGCCCAATGCAATTCCTTAGTGACTCACGGTGTACCACATGCCATTACTATATCAACACCCAGAATGTAGTACATGTAGACCACAGGAAGTCATGGTGGATGTTATTTACACAGAGGAAAGGCACACCGCCATTTAGTTCATCAGAATGCTAGTGGTAAACAGAATGTGGCTCTGGTAGGTGACCAGAACGGTGGGTGAGCCAATAAATCAAAACACACTGGGCTCATTGGGAGACGGGGTTTAAAGTCACAGGAGCTCTAACTGAGCATTTCAGACAGAGGGTGAATATCAGCGCTGTCCAAAGAAAAGCATGTATCTCCATTTTTGTTGATTTTCACTTTCATGCATCATTTGAACAAAGCAGCTGCTGTTTACACTGTGTCAATGTTTCAGGATGAACGGACCAACAGAAATGGGCCAAAACTTCATGGAAAGCCGTCTGGTTCCATTGACTTCCATTGAAATGAGGTTTTTGGTCTCTCCTGTAAAGTTGACATTTTGGAGATAGTTGTTTTTCTTTGGACAGTGACGATATAAATGTGCCCTTATAGAGTTTCATCTTTTGAGAGACAGCAGTAAATCAAGGACATAGACCAAAAAAGGAGGGAATGTACACAAGGGCACTCAAACAGGACATGTGAGGGGTGGAGTAAGGTTTTATGAACTGAACTATGTAGATTTATAATTTGGAAGAATGCAACCAACTTCTGAGGCTGAACTTTGGAGGTATGAAAACAATATTTCAGCATAAAAATATTTCCTCTCTGGAAAATTTAAAAGCAGGTCTTCTGGAAAGAACGGAGGCTACAATGGCGGCAAAAGACTAAACACTGAACAAAATGATGTTATACTGTAGTTTGTTATTGAATACTTTGATGTGACTGTATTACAAAGCACTGCTGTCCACGTTAAACAGAATGCTAGTGCTATATCACTTTAGCTAACTAGCCGAGACTTTTTTCCACCCCACATCTTTCCGCTTGATAAACAGTCGGTTTGTGAGAAGGTGGTAAACTGATGCTAAACATGATAAATAATTCGGACACTTTTATTTTTCTTCATATGTATCTTAGTGTTGGAGTGTAGAGTGTAAAATGATGGGCATGCAGTCAACAGCAAAGTGTCATGACTTCAGAAGTATACATCTTGATTTTGTCTTGTTCATGAAATGTAGACTATAGAATGAAAGCAAGAGGAAGAGATAAATATAAGAACTGGTACTCCTTACCTTTCTCTTCGAGCGTTCAGATTTCTTGGACATGTTCTTGATTTTTTTATGAAGATGATACAACACCTGTAAAGAGAAGGAAAGTCATCGTTGAAGTTTCTCGTGCATGGTCTCTTGGACAGAGAGATTAGCAGCACTTAGAGAAGACATCTCCGACCAAATGGACGGCACAGTCAGACAATTAAAGCTATAGCTCAGCATTTGACAAGTGAAGCTGACAACCACTTCATTTTTCTCTGGATAATGTTCTCCTTTGTGCTAGATCTATAAAGGGGACCTGTTAAGATTCCTATTTTTCCCTGTCGTTTTGTTACGTCGTTTTCTGTGCCTACAAATGGTCTAACGTACATGATGGAATGAGAAACTCTCTCACAGAAAGCACTATTTATCAGCTTCCTGAAACTGCCTGCTTGTTAATTCCAGCTCTTTCTTTTTCTCTGTTACGAGGTGACATCAGCTCGTAACAGTCTTTATTGCCCGCCTCCTGACGAGTTTGGCATGCCCTCATACAACACAGAGTGCTAAAACTGTAAAACTGGCTACTCGGAAATGTCCTGCTCCAGTCTAGCTTGCAAAGGCAGATCAATCAGCTTGTTCTACCGGACTTTCAGGATCGGACTCTGACTCAAACTGATTCAGTTGAACCAACAGCAGTGTCAGATTAGCAACAGTGGTGTCGGGGTGGGAATTGTAGCAGCATGTGATGGGCAGTTGACAAGTCAGTACAGAGTGGGTGAGCAGACCAATCAGAGCACACTGGGCTCATTGAGAGGCAGGGCCTAAAGACTCAGGAGCTCTAACAGAGCGTTCAGACAGAGGGTGAATACAGATGTAGAACATGAGAAGCATATTGTGCTTTGGAAAAACTGACGCATGTAAATCCATTCTAGTAGACCCTAAAAACAAAATGAGCATGGGTTCCCTTAAAAAGTTTTAGCTTTGAGACATGTGGGAATCAAGGAAAAAGACAAAACTGAAGGATAATGTACACACGAACACTGAGGCTAGCCATCGAGGTGTGGAGTAAGGTTTAATGGACTTGCATTACTAGTGCTGCACTATCAGTTACAAACAAATGACCTTATTCTGTTACTAGAACTGTGCAGACATCTGAGGCCACCCTTCATCTAATTTCCAGTCATAATGTCCATTAAGTCCAAGTTCTTCATTTTTAGGCATATTTCCCAGAACCTACATCAGGAAACGGTACACAAGGGGAAATGGGGCTACTCAAAACTGTGCAAGAACTGGCAGACCACCAAAACAGTCATCATCTGCACTTAAAGCCATTACCGAAAAGAGCAAAAACAGAAACCTGGTAAACAAACAAAGAAGCTTTCAGAACAATGAAGTGACCACCCAATGACCACCCCGGAGGCGAGGCACATTAAAGCAACACTGCGCGGGATTTGGAGACTTCTCTGGTGGAAATATGTAATTGCATGTAGCATGTGAACATCTTGTGATGTCAGACCCAAACAGTGAGCCAGACGTTCTTAAGTGCATACAAGGTCGATTTGACCTTTGTACTGTACTGTCTCGGTACAGGTCCAACGAATACTGCATATTCTAATCAAATCACTTTGTCACATCACATTTTCACAGGTGTGAAGGTGAGTGAAAAACTTGTGTGTAGTCCCTTACAGTACTTCAATACAAACATATAAATAGACAATAAATATATACAATACTAAACACTAAAATCTCTGTTACACTAATTTACAGTTATGAATAAAAGTTATGAATAAAAACTATGATATATGCAGATGTACACATTACCATATAGCACTATGGTAAGGCTGAGGTAGATGAGAGATGCAGGGTATATACAGGGCATAGAATATTATATATGTATATACATACACTACAGATATACAGTGTGGATGGAAGATAACAGTAGAGCAGTCTATAAGTGCAGTGTAAATATGCTAATGTAAAGTGCAGAGTGATGATTGTCCATGGAGATCATCCTATAGATGGTTTTGGTGAGATGTGCTGAACCAGGTCCATATACCGGTGCATCAGCACTACTGGCTGTTCAGTAGCCTGATGACTCGGGGGAAGAAACTATCTCGGAGGCGGCTGGTTCTGGACTTTATACTTCGGAACCTCCTCCCACTCGGCAGCTGTGAGAACAGACAGTGGCTTGGGTGGGTGGAGTCCTTTAGAATCCTCCTGGTTTTCCTCAGGCAGCGGCTGGTGTATAAATCCAGGAGGTTTGGAAGCTGAACCCCGGTGATGCACTGAGCTGTCCGCACCACCCTCTGCAAAGCTTTCCGCTCGATAGCAGTGCAGCTTTATATTCTAATATACATAATAATCTATGAATGGTAAGATTCACTCCTGCGTAGCACTCCTGGTGGTTTAGTACATTTGTCTGTAGTCCTCTCCACCACCTAAACCTTCCCTTTTCCATTATAGATATTTATTTATGTCCATTTTATCATATTTAACTACATTTATCATCAGAATAGCTGCACCTAGAGGAAAGTGTGGGACTGAGGTGCGGTTGGCAAGGAAGATAAAGGTTACCAGGAATAATACATGATAAGTTTAGACTGATATGATCAATATTTATTGAGCTACACATACAGAAGTCTGTCCCTCAGTATGGCGTCGGGCTCAACACGCCAGACGTCTCAGCATGGAGCTGTAGAGGTTCCTAATGGTGACCTGTGATAATCCATCCCATGCAGCTTGAATATCCTCACACAGTTCCTGCAGACTGTGTGGTAGGGATGGAGCTGGAGTGACACTAGGCCCTTTTGGACACGTGACAACAAACCACTCATCTTGGCGCTGACCACTGTGCCCCAACACACGGATTTGTCGGTCAGCTTGTGTCACATGTGCAGCTGAGCGTGAAACTTGAATCATTCACCTACTGTAAATGAACGTATATGACTTAGACGAGGAGTCCAATAGTAATAGAAACTTACCAGACTGCATTATTATAACATAGCCAGTTACTATAGAATATCCTATATGTTCGGACTGGGCTCATTTGTTTAGCAGGTGAATGTTAAATCTGGAATCTGGACCAGAATACACGCCACTTCCTGAACGCCATATTGAGTTTATATTGTCTCTGGCCATTATGAATACCTCTGGCAGTGCTGAGGCTTTTATTATGAAATAGCTGGCTCTGAAGTAAAGTGACTTTCATTTTTTATGGTTGTGTACGGAAATGGAGCGGCGGCGTAATGGCACAGTTATGTGTCCTGGCTCTGGTTCTTAAGTACAATGAGTTTCGTTTTGCTGTTTATGCAGTGGAGCAGGCTGGAGTAGATTGTGGATGGTGTTTTGTTCTAATGCTAAAGGTTGCGCTTTGGGTTTAGACGTCTGGTATGTAAGTGACTGAATGAGCTACCAAGCTGTTAATCATGTGAGAGCCATGTCAACTATCCCTACATGGCAGCCAGGAGTTATATTATATGGCTGTAGACAGGAAACATATCTGGTGCCAAGTACAGTTACTGCAGGGCACCTTTATCAGTGATCTATGTTCAACTGACCTCACCTGGTAAAGCTGTTTCATAGCATTACCAGCGATATGTCTTAACGTGATATGGTATTTTAAACAGGAACAAGGTGGTAGTAATGTCAGGCTCCTGCAGATGGCACTGCTGTACGAGGATGATGGGGCTATAAATACCTGCGGGGTGTGAGTGACGGGATCCATAGATTGGGAAGAGGGAATGTCTCGTTCCATGTGTGGAAAATGGCTCCAGAGCAGATGTTAATGATTGGCTAAAGCAAGTGACTGCATTTGGGCGTGGCCAAAGACCATAGTGTGAAGGAAGTAGCTGAATCTGCAGGTGTATGGAAGCGTACGGTCATACGGGTCTACCAGCAGTGGCTGAAATCCCAGTCTACAGGAAACTCTCCTCAGAATCGTCCCAGGAAATGCAGGAAAGCTCTGACTGAACATTGTTGTGCCCTACATCCAGTAGATTTAAGATTTGAATCCCCTGTTGATCCCACAGTGGGGAAATTTAGTCTCTGCATTTAACCCATCCATGAAGTGAAACACCCACATACACACTCACTAGTGAACACACACTCTAGAGGGCAGTGAGCACACTTAACCCCAAGCGGTGGGCAGCCCTATCCACTGCACCCGGGGAGCAATTGTGCACCTCAGTCATTACCGTCAGTTCAGGGAATCGAACCGGTGACCCTCCGGTCACAAGGCTGGTTCCCTAACCTCCAGCCCACAACTGCCCCATACCCAAATGATCACAGCTGTTATCGGTGCTTGTGGAGGTATTAGACGCTACTAGGTAAAATCCAGTCCCAGGTGACTCACTTTTTGTTCTGGTGAGCTTATCATAACAATCGTACCTCAACGTAAATCTACGCCACTTCAGATTCTTCACACTCAGAACTCCACTCAACATGAACATTGATGAAGCAGCCTTTATACCAGCTGGAAGGTTAACTGCCAGTTGAGTCCATCCATTATAAAGGTGTTTATGGGTTCATGAAAGCTGCCATGAAGGTCTTGTGTAGGTGTCATGAAGCCTTAAGAGGAATGTTATGGAAGAAGCCTATTACACATGACGCACACGGCGTAGGAATTGTAGGAATGTTCCGCCGTTCTCGCCTTTCTTCTAATTCAGCTGCTGTAAACTAGTTATCAGTTGGAGTGTGAAGTTTCAAGGGTGTGAACCCTGGCAGCGTGGCCTTTATGCTGCACTCTAAGAAAAAGAAAAAAGTATCTACCAGTGTACAAACCTTCGCACTGCACTGACAGCCTCAAGGCTATGTCATTAGCGCTGCTTTGTTGGGGAACTTGATTAAACCCAACTCCTGAGTTGCATTGATCCCGAACACTTTCGGTGTTGTTTACTGTACATCCCTGTTTGTGAAGGTACATACACCATCTCCCCGAGAAAGTGAAGGCCGTCTACCTTTAAAACTGATATACGGCACACAATTAGACTTCAAGGACCCCACTCTACCTATACACAGAGTTTAAACCTATTTATCAAAACCAATTGATTTCTATAGCGCTTTTACAACTGGTGTTGCCTTAAAGCAGCTTCACAGAAATTCAGTAGCAATAATTCACTAAGGAGAGAAAAGAAAGAAGCCCCTGGTGAGCAAGCCGAAGGTGGCCGTTCCAAGGAAGAACTCCCTCAAGTTGGTAGAACCAGACTCACACTGGGGGACGCATCCTCCTCTGGTCCAAATTACATTTTGAAAATGCTCAAAGTAATAACTAAATATCTGATTATGCGATTCAGTCGTAGTGGTGACGTTAATGAGTCGAGGGAAAGCCTGGTTTAGTCCTTCGTCGGTGTTGGGCTGGGCAGGTAAGCAGCTGATCAGGGGCAGGTAGCAGGGAAACCCGGTCAAGTCTTCCTTCAGTGCCTGGCTAGGTAGGTAGGCAGCTGGTCGGAGGCAGGCAGCAGGAAAGCCTCAGTATCAAGCCAGACCAAAGGGCAGCCTTTAGCTCGGTATGAGTTCACATGCAAGTGTGGAGATTAGATATTAGATTAGATATTAGGTGTTGGGTAAAACGGGACCTCCAACAACCATGCAACTGTGACACTGATACATCAGAACCGAAGCTGTTGTAGGAATAGCCACAGCCCTGTGGGGGCGGGACTTGTAGCAAGAAGTTCCACTGGTGGTTGACCAGTCAGAACACTACGGGTGAGCTGACCAGTCAGAGCGCACCAGGCTTATTGAGAGGTGGGACTTAAAGACACAGGAGCTGTAATTGAGCATTTCAGATAGAAGGTGAATACAGAGGCACAGTATATATTAAATGCTGGGTTGAGGGAACACTGAAGCATGTAAATCTATTTTATCAGACCCTAGAATAATGTTTTAAACTCTAAATATGAGCATAAGAGATTCACTTTAAAAGTTTCAACACTGAGAGACGGCAGAAAATCAAGGAAATGGACAGATATAGGTAGGGAAGTGTACGCAAGAGCACTCCAACTGGCCATCTGAGGCGTGGAGCGGGGTTTTATGAAATGAGTTGAGTATATGAGGTGAGTATGTTTGTAAGTAGGCAGAATGCAACCCCTTTCTAAAACTGAACTTTGGAGGTGTGAAAAATATTTCTGCGCAAAAATGAATAAGCAGGGCTCCGGGAAAGAACAGAAGCTACAACAGCGAATGATGGACACACTAAATACTGAACGAAATGACAGTATGCTGTGTTTAGTTACTGAACACTCCAGAGTAATTTCCTCTTGCGTATCACTGCTGTCCAACCCAAGTTTTTGGGTTTTGATTTTCAGTTTTCTGCATGATTTCAGCTCAGGACCCCCAGATATGCTCCAGTATTACATTAACTACCACTAAAACTCCAAACTACTTTTGCTCTCTCCTGCAACATGCCTATTTTGGAGGTATTTGTTTTTCTGTAAACAGCTGACCAAAGGTTTCTCTTTCCCTGGTCCTGACAATCATCACTGTCCAGAGACAAACACGTATCTCCATTCCTGTTGATTTCTATCGTTCTGAATCTCTTGCACGTAGCAGCTGCTGTTTACACTGCGTAAAACTGTCCTGATGAATGGACCACAGTAACGGCCCAAAACTGCGGGGGGGAATAAAAACGTCCGGCTCCTTTGACCTACATTCAAATGAAATGAGGCTTGTGCCCTTTCCTGTAAAGTCACTGGTTTGTAGATGCTCCTTTGGACGCCGACAAAATGTAACTCATACACCCATAACAGTAGCATTTTGGAGATTCCTTTAACTGTAAAAAAATACAATCCCATTTAAAAGAGCTTCCTCTGTCGCCCCGCTCCCGGCTCTCCTTTCGGCACCTTTATTTTTAGACAGTATAAACCGAGACTAAATGATTTGATGCCCTGCCAAGTCCCGACTAATCAAACACTAATCTGTCTGAACTGTAGGGTAATAATGGAGTTTATAATGCAGTAGCAGATACTTGGAATAAAATAAGGAAGCTGCTGTACACTTCCAGGCTGTTTTTAACTTGGAGCGCCGAAGCTGACAGTCGGTTTTGTATAGGTGTGCTTATTGTCAAACGGTTGGAGGGCATGGACTCTGTCAAAGTAGCAGTGGTGTGTAGGCGTATGAGCTCATTAAGCCTTTTCTTTTTTTCTCTGAAAGCTTCGGGCCAGAGGCTAATGTACATCATTGGCTAATACCGCAGTTACAGAGTTCAGTCCGCTTGTGTTAGAATGCGTTCTGGCTCAGTGTGAAAGTCCATTGCGCTTGTAAGAAAAGTAATGAGATGGTATTTCATAGCTGGAGGCAAAGCAAAGCCTTTCACGTACACCTAAAGCTAATGAGGCCACACAGACGCACAACTGAGCGTCTGAAGTATCTTGAGTGCAATAAAGCAATGGTGTGAATGAGTCTATATGGACGTCTACAGCTGCAGAGTTGGAATAATTGAGTTTCACTTTCATGGTTTGATTGTGCATGGATTTTTTTATAAAAATAAATTTGATTCAAACTTTGTTTTTAGGCTGTTTTTGTAGGAATGCAGCAGGAATGAACAAAATTGATTAAAACCATAATACTGTGGTGCATTAAGGTTCTTTGAAAGTCTAATTAGTAGCATATATAAAAGTAAATAGCACATATCACTAGTATGGAAGCCCATCCACACCAGGTCAAGAATTCAAAAGGTTGTTGTTGTTGTTGTTGTTGTTGTTGTTGTTGTTGTTGTTGTTGTTGTTGTAATAATAATAATATACATTTTCTCTATAAATATTGATTTGTTAAAATAAGGAATTATCTTAAATTAATGACTAACTTTCATAATATTTACGTATCTCCAAACCTCATTATTTTGAAATATTACATCAATATTTAGAGTGTTTTCATTTAAAACAGTTCTAGTGCAAATAAAAGTTCAAATATTAATGAATAGTAAACATTACAACTCTTGAAGGAATAGGAGCCGCCCATTCATACCAGGTAAATTCTATATCTCAAACTTTTAACAAAGCAAGTTTAAAATTATTATTAATATAATAATAGTTATTATAATGATAATTACTTACTTAATTATGATCTGTAAAAGTAAATATTTTCAGGCATACAGTGTTAGCTTACATTTTTTAGGAACAGTTCTAGTGCAAATATCGTTTTACATAGTAATGAATAGTAAACATTACTAATACTGAAGGAATAGGAGCCGCCCATTCATACCAGGTAAAGTCAGTTTCAAGGATTTGGCTTAATATCTCAAACTTTTAACAAAGCATGTTGAAATTATTATTAATATAATTATAATTTCTTAATTATGATCTGTAAAAGTAAATATTTTTAGGCATACAGTGTTTATCTTAATTTTTTTAGGAACAGTTCTAGTGCAAATATCATTATACATAGTAATGAATAGTAAACATTACTAATATCGAAGGTATGGGAGCCCATTCACACCAGGTAAGGGGAAAGGTACTTGGCAGCTGTATTTCAAGATTTTGGCTTAATACCTCAACATTTTAACATATGCTGAATTAATAATTCATTATCTCAAAATAATGACCTACTTTTATAAAAGTATAGTATAAAGTGTAATCTCAGGATCTCAGGACACAAGTCATTATTTTGAGATATTAAATCAATTAAGCTAAAATTAGCTAAAATTAAAGATAGAATTTCTTTTAGCTAGGTCTGGAGTTTTGGGCTAGTTCTGACTTCAATCATAAATATATATAGTGGCTTCTTATCCCTAAATCATGATTCAGCATCTTGTAATTATGGCTTGTTATCAAAAATACATAACCTACTTTCTTGGAATTTAGGAAGTCATTACTTCAACACAGTCTTTATTGTGAGATACACTCATCAAACGAGGAGCTGCACCCAGAAGGAAGTGTGGGATTGAGGTGCTATTAGAAAGGAGATAAAGGTCACCAGGAACAATAAATCAATGATGATAAATTTAGACTGATATGATCAATATTTACTGAGCTACACATACAGAAGTCTGTCTCGCAGTACGGCATCGGGCCGCCATGTTTACTAACCCAACACACCGGATGACACCATTACAGTCTTTGGTGGCGCTGGCATGGTGTTAAGGGCAGTCGTTAAAACGGTCTGCGTGCATCTAGTCCTGCATCGTGCAGCCGTCTGCCAAGGGCTAACAGGATGACTCATGGAGGACATCACTGCTCACTGAATGTCCACAATCGGGGCTGTTGTGTCCTTGCTTACATCACATGCTGCTGAGTGTGAAGCTTGGATCATTTGCATGTCTCACCATGTCAAACCTACCCACCAGCTTTCCTTCCTGTTAGGTGATTCCTTCTGGGTGCAGCTATTTGTGCAAATATTGGGTGTATTAAGTCAATATTTCATAAAAATATGACCTAATAAGCATTGGGAAAAGGTTAGTCATCACGTTGAGATATTGAGTCAGTATATTCTGACATTCTGCTGCCAGAGACGGAATAAATAGAAGAGATTTCCCCCCTATAGGACGTACGGTAGCTGCTGTATGGTTCACTGGAATATTAGCTGATTGGTTGACATGCAGGCCTGAGGGATATACGCTGGTGTTGTTCAAACCGTCTCCGTATGCCGCGCCTGCATTTTACCATAACTCTAATGCTATTCTATGTACACAGAAAGCAACAGATGAACCCGGTGAGTCAAACCTCCTCAGCAGCTGCCCATCTGTAGGTGTTTCACCATCATCAGTGCTTCAGTTTGGGGTTAATGAGTCGACTGATTAGAGTGAAATGCATTAAAAATACTGCCTGCTGTAATCGACCATGTGGCAGGCAGAGATCAGACTGACAAGTGGTTGATTTCCTTAACACACTTCAGAAGAACAGGTGGCCTGTGTGCAGTTACAGACTATCACCAGATAGATGCTCAATAAAGAGGGAAAAGCGAGATGCTCATAAAACTGATCTACGATTAGACCACACCAGTTAGGTCGAATGTAGGTCTATGACTCAGGGTCAGTATCGGCAGTGTACAGTGATCAGTAAGTGTAATGTGTTAGTGTACTGTAAGTAGTGTGTTGGTGTACAGTAACTCAGTAAGTGTAATGTGTTAGTGTACTGTAAGTAGCGTGTCGGTGTACAGTAACTCAGTAAGTGTAATGCGTTAGTGTGCTGTAGGTAGTGTGTTGTGTTAGTGTGCTGTAAGTAGTGTGTTGGTGTACAGTAACTCAGTAAGTGTAATGTGTTAGTGTACTGTAAGTAGTATGTTGGTGTACAGTGATCAGTAAGTGTAATGCGTTAGTGTGCTGAAAGTAGCGTGTTGGTGTACAGTGATCAGTAAGTGTAATGCGTTAGTGTGCTGAAAGTAGCGTGTTGGTGTACAGTGATCAGTAAGTGTAATGCGTTAGTGTGCTGAAAGTAGCGTGTTGGTGTACAGTAACTCAGTAAGTGTAATGTGTTAGTGTACTGTAAGTAGTGTGTTGGTGTACAGTAACTCAGTAAGTGTAATGTGTTAGTGTACTGTAAGTAGTGTGTTGGTGTACAGTAACTCAGTAAGTGTAATGTGTTAGTGTGCTGTAAGTAGTGTGTTGGTGTACAGTAACTCAGTAAGTGTAATGTGTTAGTGTGCTGTAAGTAGCGTGTTGGTGTACAGTAACTCAGTAAGTGTAATGTGTTAGTAGTGTGTCGGTGTACAGTTAACTGTACTGTAAGTAGTGTGTTGGTGTACAGTAACTCAGTAAGTGTAATGCGTTAGTGTGCTGTAAGTAGTGTGTTGGTGTACAGTAACTCAGTAAGTGTAATGTGTTAGTGTGCTGTAAGTAGTGTGTTGGTGTACAGTAACTCAGTAAGTGTAATGTGTTAGTGTACTGTGTGCAGTAACTCAGTAGCGTGTCGGTGTACAGTAACTCAGTAAGTGTAATGTGTTAGTGTACTGTAAGTAGCGTGTCGGTGTACAGTAACTCAGTAAGTGTAATGCGTTAGTGTGCTGTAAGTAGCGTGTCGGTGTACAGTAACTCAGTAAGTGTAATGTGTTAGTGTGCTGTAAGTAGTGTGCTGATGTACAGTAACTCAGTGAGTGTAATGTGTTAGTGTACCATAAGTAGCGTGTCGGTGTACAGTAACTCAGTAAGTGTAATGCGTTAGTGTGCTGTAGGTAGTGTGTTGGTGTACAGTAACTCAGTAAGTGTAATGTGTTAGTGTACTGTAAGTAGCGTGTTGGTGTACAGTAACTCAGTAAGTGTAATGTGTTAGTGTACTGTAAGTAGCATGTCGGTGTACAGTAACTCAGTAACCGCAATGCGTTAGTGTACTGTTAGTAGTGTGGGATCCCTGTGGAATAGAGCTTGGTTCTAGCTAATGGAACCTGTTCTCCTTCAGTGTCCTGTGCTTATGATCATTTGAATAGACATCAGTGTCAGACTAACTGGTATTTAAAGACAGGATGGGCAGGGCTAGCTGGTTATGGCCATGAAGTACCCTCTAGTGGGCAATAGGCTTGTACCCAGGTGGATGGGGTAGTTTGTAGTGGGCTGGAAATGTCACACACCACTGTATTGGTGTTGTATTTAGTATATTAGTATTAATATGTGTATAAAATGTGCGAATACAGATAATAGTGTCACAGTAGCAGGCTAATTAAACATCCTCAGTGTGAGACAGCATAGCCTGAGTAGCCACTGATGGAGGGGCTTGTTGAGGGGGCTTTTACAGCTCACGTGTTTGGATATGGACATATCGTGATTTGCCTTTTTGGTGGGCTGCTGTGCTTTATAGTTATCAGGCTCTACAGGGAGCCAACGTAAACATGACAATTCGAGTATGTGTTGAGGAAAAATTGAAGGGGGTTAGGACTTTTGCACAGGCCATATGTGGCCACGTGCTGAATAAAAATGACTGTCAACAATACAAGGTAACTGACCGAGGAGCCCAAACTGACCCATGACTGTATGTTCACCTATTCAGACGCGTGCGGTTAAGCCCCGCCCATTCACGCGTATATTAAAATATGTCTGTGGTATTGACTGCTTGATGCGTGAAGGAAATCGGGGGGCAGAGGAGAGAATATTTGCATATGTCAGCCTTAAAGGTACAGTAACATCATTCATATTTCATATTTCACGTTTCTTTCAGAGTTGGGGAGAGGCAGGAATCGGATTTTGGGAACACAAATTCATTATGCCAAAACTTCTTATCCTCAGCAGATTCATTAGCGCCTCTGCGCGGAGGCGTGCGCGAGCAGCCGGCTTTCCAGCACTCTCAGCCCTCGCCAAACAGCACTGCATGATAATGCCCCTACGTACAACCACCCCACGCTCGCTCTCTCTCTCTCTCTCTCTCTCTCTCTCTCTCTCTCTCTCTCTCTCTCTCTCTCTCTCTCTCTCTCTCTCTCTCTCTCTCTCTCTCTCTCTCTGTCATCATAAACCCGTTAGACCTGGATACACCGCAGCTTTGTGTGCGCTCGCCGTGCGTAAAGCGCGCACTTTGGAGACCTCCCTTGTGATGATGACTACAGGTGGTTAAAAAGAGCTCCAGGCTCCAGGAAATGCACACCCAGCTTTTCCAATGAATTGATGACTCAAGAAGACATGAAAATAGCAAACAGCTACAGAGGAGGTGCAGAGGAGCGCCCTAGTACATTCAGTGTCCATCGGCGTAGGCGCTATTCGTCAGAAGCACAGTCCAGTTAACAGAATTAGGAACTACATGTGAAGGACTACAAGCTTCTTTTCTTCCCGAGTGTATTATTAAATAAGGATACTCAATAAGACTCATATCATAAGTGCACGCTCTCCTTTATAGTCCATGCCAGTTTTCCTAACGCATTAGGACCTCAGGACCTTCTTCCATGACTCTGTTTGGAAAGTTGCACATGAGCTGCACTACAAACTGCATGAGCTTCATTATAAACCACGTACACACCATTGCACACCTCCGCCGCTTTAGCTGCACGTGCAGACTAACTTTTTACCCGCCTCGGCATAGACGCGAAAGCCTTACCTTGGCATAGCAGCATGTGATCAGAACCAGGGGCAGGAGGTAGCCGATGACCAGGATGGTCACTTTGTAGGTTTGCCTGGCCACGCGCTCGCCCCAGATCTCCCAACAAAACGAGCTGTTGGGCGCGTCCGGATGGTCCGTTACGACCTGGTGCTGCGCCACGGGCACGGCGAAGATGAGCGAGAGCAGCCAGATGAGCCAGACGCCGAGCAGGGCGTTCCTGCGGTTCCGTATGCACGGGGACTTCTTGGAGAGCACCACGGCCACGTACCGGTCCACGGACATGGCGACAAGCGTGAAGATGCTGACCAGCATGGTCACCGTGACGAAGTAGTGCACGGACTTACAGAGGAACGCGCCGAAGATCCACTCGGGCAGCGAGTAGATGGTGGCTTGGAACGGCACGCAGAAGAGGAGGAAGGAGAGGTCGGCTATGCTGAGGTTGAGGATGAAGATGTTGGTGGTGCTTCTCGAGCGTCCGGACTTGATCCTACCAATGACCACCATGACCAGCGCGTTCCCCACGATGCCCAGGAAGAAGATGCAGCCGAATATGACCGGCACGAGCACGACCTCCGGACCCAAATGCTCCTTGGCGGTGTGGTTGGTCTCCGCTTGTTCGTGGGACCAAAACAAGGTTTCGTTTCTGGACAGGCTCATGTTTACAGGCATCACTTGGAGCGAGGAGGCATCAGTCCGCGCGAGGAAGTGAAATCTGAGGGCGAGGTGGAGGGGAGAAGGTGGGATTGGGAGTTACTTGCAGCTCGCGTTTCTTACGACCAGCTCCACAACTCCGCTCCACTTGGAAAGAGGCTCGGCGCCTGATGATGCGGGAGTACGACTCATGTCAAGTAGACCGGGCATCGCGTGCTGCCGCTCCGCATGGCAGATCCGTCCGTGCTGCTGCGCTGCTGAAGAGAGAGCTCGTGCTCACGCGTAAAGTGGCGCTGCGAGCGTCTCCAAAACGCGCAGCGAGCCTCACCATCGATACACACGCATCACGTGGACCTAAGCACACTCTGACATGATGCCAGTGCGACCGGATTGGAGACCGTAGAGGGTTTCGAGCTGCCTAGTCCGATCAGATCAGATCAGATCAGATCAGATCAGATCAGAACGCCGCTGGAGCTCCACTGACTTGCTTCCAGGTTGAACTTTAGACAGCTTCTGACGCCTCCATCCATAAAACAAGTGCCTCTCGCTTTATCTCCTCGGGGACAAGGTACAAGGAATGTGGCTCTGCTGGCCAGTAGGAGGATATAATTGGTCACGTGTGTGACGAGTGGTCCATAAACACTTCAGAAAGTAGCACAAACAGTTTTATGGGTGACAACTGTGTATCACTGGGCTGGCACAAATGCTTTCAACCTTTCCCCCACCTATCACCAAACATCAAGCTTCCGTCTGCAGGACACCCACCAATACGGACGTACACTGGAATATGATGCCAATCACGTGATACAGGAAGCATATTTTGATTCCCTTGCTTAAAAAAAATAACAGTAGGAAGAGAAATACATTTTGCAGACATCTGGAGCTTTTACACCGACTGAGCACGCTCCCTTCTCTCTCCACCCTGTGTTCGTTATATCAGCTCCATCTACCATATAGGAGCACTGTGCAGGTCTACAGTTCCAGACTGTAGTCCATCTGATTCTCTGTATACTGTATTACCCTGTTCTTCACTGATCAGGACCCCCACAGGACCCCCACAGAGCAGGTATACTGTGGGTGACGTGGTGGGGATGTGTTAGTGTATGTTGAGTGGATCAGACGCAACAGTGCTGCTGGACACCACGCTGTCAGTGCTGACAGGATCATCCACCAACCAAAACTATCCACACCACAACAGCGTCCACTGATGAAGGACTAGAGGATGACCAACACTGCACTGTGCTGCAGCAGATGAGCTACCGTCTCTGACTGTCCATCTACAAGGTGGACCAGCAAGGTAGGAGCGCTGCTGTGTCCACTGATCCACTCACACCGGCACAACACACACTAGCACACCACCACATCAGGGTCGCTGCAGTGCTGAGAATGATCCACCACCCACATCATACCTACCTGCTCTGTGGTGGTCCTTTGGGGATCCGGTTTAGAGCAGTGTCACATCAGCTGTATTGTACAAGGATCAGAGGTCATTTGGAGACTGGGCATCCCAGTCAGTCAAGTTTGAACAGCGTTGCTTTCTGTCGTCCTTCTGTTACGCAAGTCTTCACTGTCCAATGTCGCACCTTTATAATACACTATATGACAAAAGTATTGGGACACCTACATCCTATTTGACATCCACATGCATTAATAAGTTTTAATTAAGTGGATGGCATAAAAGGGGTGTTTATTGTTTTTGGCCATGCCCTTTACGCTCAGAGACATCTCACAGTTGTCTAAACATCATGATGGAATTTCAACATGGGAAAAAACTTACGTCTAAAATCCTACGGAAATATCAGGGAATGCTGTTCTGGATATTGTTGGATAACCCACTGATGCCAAATGTTTTTAATTTTGTATATGAATAATTTGATGCAGTATGTGAACATTCTTACCCGTCACTGCCCAGCCCGCATGGCCTGTCTATGAAAAATAAACAGTGTCATTCACCTATTCCGTCTACAACTGTTGGACCGTGCCGATTCACATTAGCCACATTTACACCGCAGGCTGATAATTTATTAATAACCGGAATGATGACTCCATACATATATCGTCGCTGTCCAAAGAAAAACGGGTATCTCCAAAATGTCAACTTTACAGGAGAGGCCAAAACCTCTTTTTAACTGAATGGAAGTCAATGGAACCGGAAATCTTACCAATCAGTTTTGAGTCATTTCTGTTGATCCATTCTTCATGAAATTCCCACACAGTGTCAACAGCGGATCATGCGATCAAATGAGACATAAAGGCAAAAATCAACAAAAATAGAGATATGTGTTTTTCTTTGGACAGCGATGGTATACAACCCAGTGGGAATAGAGTAATCAGAAGGAGGCCATTCCAGATAGAGTTCCTATCTGCTCGGATGGAGTGGGTAAATAAGCTGTTAAACAGAAGAGTAACAGCCATGTACGTGCCTGTATCTGATTACATTCCCGCTCGGAAGGTTATAGTAAGTAAGGGAAGTTTGACGCTCAGTGGAGAGAAAATTTATGTATCACACTTTCCATGACTTAGGAAAAGTTAATAGGGTGCATGGCCATATAGCTCATAACAACGAGCCGTTCAGTCAAGATATGAGCATATTAATGCCAACGGTGGAGTAACCTCACACCAGATGGAGGTTCCTTAGATCCTTGTATTACAGAGCTCAGGTAGCATACTGCTGCACGCCTTGCCACCACTGGACTCGAGATGCTGGTTGTCATGGTAATGTCTGCGCTACATGGTACTCTATGCATGCCTGTAATGTTGTACCCGACTGTAGTGTTAATGTTAATGGAGATTTCCGTCAGATTCCTAAACAGTGTTATAACTTGAATTTGGAACGTGTTCAATCAGACCGGTGAAAATCTGTGCCTGTAAACAGCATGGACTGCTATGTGAAGGATGCACAGAGCCCATTTCACCAGTCTGAAGAGCACAGTAACAATAGCAGCCTGTTTTATTGTACGAAGGCGTGTAACTATTAATTATGACTTTGACTCTCATTATGAGTCACAAGCTGACCTCCAGAAACAGAAGCAGAACAACAATGTGGGACACACAGGCAGGTGAAAATGGATTTGCAAATGTCTGTTTGGAGTTGCATGTCACATGTCCTTCTAACTTTATATTGAAACGGAGGTTTGTGAGAGTCATTGGAGGTTACTGACCATTTCACCTTTCAGCATTAACGTGAACATTTCCACAGAGGTGGATGAAATACACAAACCCTGTAGCTGAGTTAAAGTAGAGACCACAAGATAAAATACTCCTCCAGTGTCAGAAGCAGTTCCTCCCTTTAGACCTCCACACACTACTTACAGCACACTAACACATCACACTTACTGAGTTACTGTACACCAACACACTACTTACAGCACACTAACACACTACACTTACTGAGTTACTGTACACCAACACACTACTTACAGCACACTGAACACGCTACTTACAGTACACTAACACATTACACTTACTGAGTTACTGTACACCAACACACTACTTACAGTACACTAACACATTACACTTACTGAGTTACTGTAGCACACTACTTACAGCACACTAAACATTACACTACTGAGTTACTGTACCAACACACTACTTACAGCACACTTACACTTACTGAGTTACTGTAACACCAACACACTACTTACAGCACACTAACACATTAACGCATTACACTTACTGAGTTACTGTACACCAACACACTACTTACAGCACACTAACACATTACACTTACTGAGTTACTGTACACCAACTTACACACACTACTTACAGCACACTAACACATTACACTTACTGAGTTACTGTACACCAACACACTACTTACAGTACACTAACACATTACACTTACTGAGTTACTGTACACCAACACACTACTTACAGTACACTAACACATTACACTTACTGAGTTACTGTACACCAACACACTACTTACAGTACACTAACACACACTTACACTTACTGAGTTACTGTACACCGACACACTACTTACAGACACACTAACACTAACATTACACTTACTGAGTTACTGTACACCGACACACTACTTACAGTACACTAACACATTACACTTACTGACTTACTGTACACCAACACGTTACAGCACACTACGCATTACACTTACTGAGTTACTGTACACCAACACACTACTTACAGCACACTAACACATTACACTTACTGAGTTACTGTACACCACTAACACACTACTTACAGTTACACACTAACACATTACACTTACTGACTTACTGTACACCAACACACTACTTACAGTACACTAACACATTACACTTACTGAGCACACCAACACTACTTACTGTACACACTACACACACTACTTACACCCACACTAACACACTACACTTACCGAGTTACTGTACACCAACACACTTCTTACAGTACACTAACGCATTACACTTACTGAGTTACTGTACACCAACACGCTACTTACATTACAATAACACATTACACTTACTCTTCCTGTACACTAACACACTACACTTACCGAGTTACTGTACACCAACACACTTCTTACAGTACACTAACGCATTACACTTACTGAGTTACTGTACACTGACACACTACTTACAGAACACTAACACATTACACTTACTGAGTTACTGTACACCGACACACTACTTACAGTACACTAACACATTACACTTACTGAGTTACTGTACACCGACACACTACTTACAGTACACTAACACATTACACTTACTGAGTTACTGTGCAGCAGCACACTA
>JAMWET010003831.1:160000-242500 GCA_024036415.1 Prochilodus magdalenae
ATTCTTTGGTTCTAGCTGGGAACAAACTTTTGGGGTTCCAAACCTGCTTATTTTTGAAAAAGAATTACTATAACATGCCAGAACCTTTGAACAGGTTACGGTTATAGCAGTTATGGTGTATTAAATTGGGTTTAAAAGTTTAAAGAGTTTTCTCTGTGTAGAGGATATATTAATTTCTACTTCAAAACATTTAACCAAAAATGGCCAGACTTAGCCATATAGCGGGGCGCTTGTAAGAACCCTTTGGAATTATTTAGCATTTCCTCATAAATATGACTGTTCTGCCTTCCAGGCAAAGCAAAGGGAGGATATATATTTGGGCAGAAAGGGGGCGCCACCTACTGGAGGGGGATGAGTATGTTTCTTTAGGAAATTAGAGGAAGCAGAGAACCAGGAAGTGCTGGTAGAGTACAGTCAGACATGAGGCTCAATATCAGAGCAATATCTTGTCATCTGTGTAATATCTCTTGAAGCAATGTCTGTAAGTAAGTATTTTGGTTGATTAACTTTATGTTAGATCATATTTGTGAGATTTAAGATCTGCCTAATTCATGTTTGGGTTAAATACATTGGGGGTAGTTGCGACCCATTCGCATGCTGTTTCAGTAGCGGATGTTGCAAGCTCAATTTATTGGTATACAGAAAACATATCTTTGACTTAATTTATTTCTTTTAGTCTCACTCTGAATTCGCATATCCGGGTGAATGAAGTCGGAGCAAGAAGCTACATCCTGACTCTTCTAGCCCTTTGTGGATTAGAGTTTGGCTTCTGTTTAGTTCTGGTTTGTACACCATAACGAGAACAGTACAATGACCTAAAACATAATCAGATGTTTACACAAGACCTAAAAGTAGATAAGCAGATCCCAGTTGAACACAAGACACAAATATTCTGTTTATCATTTATCAAAGAAAATCATCCAGTATTACAGATCTGGTACCGAGTGGTATGTGAACCTGTAGGATCAGCAGTTAAGTTCAAGTAAGTTAGCAGTTAAAGCAAACGCAGTTAAAGGAAACTCTCCATCCAGTGCCTTTGGTATGAGTTAGAGTGGCCTTCAGGATGTACAACTAATCGTCTAACATCGGCAATCGCCTAATGTTCATTTAGTTGCGGAATGCAATCAAATCCTCACAGCAATGTTCCAACATTTAGTGTAATGTCTTCCCAGAAGAGCACAGCCTGTTAATGCAGCGAAGGAGAACGAACTACCTATCGACACCCTTACCTTCACCAGAAACACTGGATGAACTAATGTCCTCAAACTTTTGGACATATAATGTATCCCTAGCAACCAGCAGTACATGATGACCTTGTCACATGTGTTGACTTTCGGCGGCCAGCGTCTGTCAAAGCAGAGCCAGTTCAAATTATCGGCTCCTGCAGCAGTGGTAATGAAACTCGAACCCGAAGAGACGGAAGCGTTGTGAGGTTACAGCTCAGCATCATTAGACGTGCTCCCACCTGGTTTAGGGTAAATACTGTTTCACCCACCCTCCCACACTTGACTGACGTACACCCACCCGGCCTGACGTGATTAGAGTTTCTCATAACACAGGCTGCCCTGTCAGTCACTGCTACGGAGGAGCCTGAGGGTTCTGCTGGAGTACAGGTTGACTTGTTAGCATGTCAGGGTTTTGCCTGCCTGATTGCGGAGCTGGTTTATTAGGTTTCATGTTCCCAGGGGCCACCTGACTCCGCAGGTGCTTGAATCTCGGAACTAGACATGTGCATTTTAGATAGATGCTTTATTGATCACAAAGGGAAATTTTAGCAATCCAATAGTACATATACAAAGTTCACAGAAGTAACAAAAGAAGCCCGAGAGAGAGATAGAGACAAAGATACAATATAGAGTCGTGTAGTGTCTGTGTAATGGAGGTAGTGGTATCAGAATCAGAATCTCTTTATTTCACCAAGTATGTTATCAATCAATCAATATTTACTTTTTACAACCAACGATGTCTCAAAGCAGCTTCACAGAAAATCAATTTGTTATAAAAAAGAAAAGAACCACAAGGATAATGTACAGACTTGTGAGGTGGGGTGGGGTTGGGAGGGGGGTGGAAAAACCGGGTCCAAGCCCCCCTTGAGCAAGTCAGAGGCCAACAGTGGTGAGGAAAAACTCCCTTGGGTAAGGAAGAAACCTCGAGAGGAACCAGGCTCAAGGGCGGAACCCAACCTCCTCAGGTCGAACCCGGATGAGACGAGAGAGACAGACAGAACTAACATAGAGGAACATCTAATAGATTCAGTCTGATTAGATCCAGTCTGATTAGACCCAGTCTGATTAGTCCAGGAGGCAGTAACTGCAAGTTGGAGCCGACCATAATAAGCATGGCCAGACGCTGGTCAGTGTAAGGTTGTGGTCATGCCGGGTGATGAAACAGGACAGAAGACACACGGTGGTGCTGATGCTCAGGTGCCTCTAGCCACTCTGGGGGTTCTGATGTGATCACGTCAGTCCAGTGCTTAACAAAGAAGAGGAAAGAAAGAGAGAAAGAAGGATAGAGATAAAGAAAGAGATGGAGACAGACACTGATTAGGAGGATTGAGGATTAAGGAGGATTAAGGATTGTTACACATACAAGGAATCTGTCTTGGTGAGAGCAACACGTATGACAAGTAACAAAAACAAGTAACAAAAAAATACAGAACACAGATTATTTACAGTATTAAACTAAAGGGAAATTACACTAAACAATAAATAGTGTAGGGGATAAATTAAAAAAGTAAAAAGTACTAAAGGTAATAAAGAGCTGAAGAAGCTGAGAGATGTGAAACAGATTTAGTTGAAGAATATTATATATAGAAAGTGTTACATGCCTGGGCTCGGTTTTATTGGCCCGCTGTTTTGCCCTGTGTTGTCTCTCGTCTGTCCCCCATCTACAGGTTGGCTGCTGTCAATCATCGTTTGAAGTTCCCCAAAATACTTCCGAAATCAGGCGGCCAATCGGAAACCCTCTTCTTCCTACGTGAGAGGCGGGAGCTTGTGTTTAAAAAAAGGACCGGGGATTCAGTTTGGAGAGGCTGGGGAGTGATGTGTTGGGGAATTGAGGCAGATGCGTTTGGTGTTCATGTTTTTACACGTTAGTAGACTCGTGTCAGGTTAGCAGCATTTTGTTTGATCTCCCTAGGCCTCCCGTAGTTAGCGCTTAGCACTAGCCACGTTCTGTTTTTGGCTGGTCCCAGTTGTTTTTCCCGTTGTCTGTTTGTGTGTTCGGGTTGTGTGGTGGCCTGCGTGGACAGGGGGTTCTGAATAGGTAAGAAGAGCGCTCACACATCCACAACACGTAGTGACTGATTGATTGTATAGACACATTAGGTAAGGGGCGGGCGCCAACCCCTGTATTTTTGTATTGGTGCCGGTAGGAGAAATTAGGTATGCAATCTTGAGCTGGGTCAGTTTTATATTTATTTCTTTTCTTTGGCGCTGTCAGTGTTCAGGTTCTCCCTGTTTTGCACGCAGGCATTTGTCCGTTTGTATATCTGTTTTGTCTTGCTGTCTCAGTGTTCTGGAGTGTATTAAAATAAATAAATAACTCCAGTAAAGCTGTATATTGTGTTGTAGACCTCTGGTTTGCACGCCACATAATCACACAGGTTACTGACCCTCAAATGATTACCCCTAGACTACTAGCGGGGTCGTAACGAGTTACAGAAGACCTGAATATTTACAGAAAGAGAACATCTGTACAGGTGTGCAAATAGTCATAGTGCAAATAGGCAGAGTGCAGATAGCTGTTCAGTCCGGTTTGGTACAGCTCAGTTGAATGTTTAAGGTTTACAGATGGAGGTGCCCACTGTGGTTGAGGAGCGCTACAGCTCTGGGGAAAAAACTGTTAGCATGACGTGTTGTGCTGGTTTTGATGGACCGCAGTCTTCTACCAGACGGGAGTGTCTGGAAGAGGAGGTGTCCAGGATGTGAGGGGTCAGATGTAATTTTGCCAGCACGCTTCCTCACCCTGCTGGTGTAGATCTGCTGAAGTGATGGCAGGTTACATCCAATGATCCTCTCTGCTGTCAGCGCTGGAGTTTGGTTCTTTCTTGTGAGGTGGAGGAACCAAACCAGATAGTTATGGAGGCTGTGGGAATGGACTCGAAGATCGCTGTGTAGAACTGGATCTTCAGGGTCTGTGGCAGGTTGAATTTCTTGAGCTGTCTCAAGAAGTATACCATTTGCTGTGCATATTGAGAAGATGATTGATGTCAGCCACATAGACAGTGCAATTGAGAATATGGCTGGTGCCAGATACAGGGCATTAAGGAGGGAGTGTGGGCAGAGATGGGGGTGTGTTCGTCGGAGTGACCGGAATGATAGAGTGTCAGAGTTTTTCATCTGCTGTACTGAGAGGAGTTGAACAGTCTTATGGCCTGAGGGACAGAAGACTTTCTGAGTCTGTCTGTGGAGCAGGACTGGGACAGCAGTCTGCCACTGAATGAGCTCCTGTGCCTGGTGATCGTGCTGTGCAGAGGATGGTGAACATTGTCCATGATGTTCAGCAGCTTGCTGAGGGCCCTCCTCTCCGCCAGTGGTGTTAGGGATCTTGTGTGTAGCACCACCACCTGATTTTTTTCATTCCCTAATTGAGGGACATGGTCAGTCACAGAGAATGGAAACGGGGCCTCTCTGAAAGGGCTTGGTAATGAGCTGATGAGTTGAGTCAGGTGTGTTGGGAGCAGGGAAAGCACTGAAATGGGCAGGGCATGGGGCCTACAGGACCAGGGCGGAGAAGCACGGGTGTATGCTGTAGCAGTAAGGTTATGCGGTGCAAGGTACTGGATACCTCCACCCACTGTGTTCGTTTTAAGCAGTCGAAGCCCAGTGCTTTGAAGTAAACAGGCTCGTTTGATCTAACCCAGACAGATCGCAGCCTGGCTCCGCATTAGTGCATGCCAGTTAGGTTTTTTCTCCGACTTGTGGTGGTGCAGTTGGTGCGTCACAATGACATACGCCATTATAATCTCGCGAGTGTGAGGCTGCTGTAGTTTCAGAGCCAGCTTCTACAGATGCTCTCCGGAGGCTGCTCGAGCTGAGCGATGGCTTCATGACGACAGAGCTTAATCCTCATTGGCTAGAAGAAGAGACCTCTGGTGATTGTATCCATTCTAAAACACCAGTCTCTGTTATTTCACTAATAGGCTCTATAAGTCATAATGCCATGGTAAGTTTATTTTCTTAATCTTTTTAATTCTAGCATTTTAGGTCATAACTGTAACTCTATGTATTGGAAAGACTGCAGAGCCAGTTTTTTTAATTATTTATGCCAATCTAGAAAATTAAAAAAACCTAGACCTAGAGAACAAGCTCTGGGCTTAACCCGCAACAGCGATCTGGATTACAGTCTCCTTGCTGTCACGGTTTACCATTTTTGATTTCATGCCGTAGCAGAAGGATTTCGATTGCATCGACACAAACACTGCGAGATCTGCCATTAGCTCGCATGGTTTGCAGGTTAGCGACTGTCCAACTTGATGGCTCTTTCCTCCCCCACAACTACAACCGGCTGTTCTAGCTGACCACCAAGGCGAGCCACAGTCCATCTCAAACATTTACCTTTAAGGCATTTAGCAGACACTCTTATCCAGGACGACTTACAACCATGCTTAGTGTTCTGTCAGAGAATGTTTCCTACCTAGTGATGATACCTAGAAAGAGGAATACAGAAAGAAGTGCACTACCTAGCATTCCCTAGCTAGTGCTAATACCTAGGGAGAAGAAAGGCTGTGCTCAGAATGAGTGCCCAAATAAAGCATTTCCATAAATACAGCTCTGGAAATATGTAAGAGCGCACCTCAAAATGATCTCTAGCTGTACAGGTTCTGGGTTTGTGTTGGACCAGAATTCCTCAGTTCTGTTTGATTCTCTACACTACTGGAAACATGTCTCCCAAACTCCAGATCAGATATTGTATTAGATCTGGTTATTTAGAAAATCACTAATGACCTCCAGAACCCTGTTTATAGAACCATGCTCGCTGTGCGTTTCACCCCAGCCACCGCTCACCAGTCTCTCTGTAGGTCACTCGAGGTCATCTTACGGTGGTTAAGGGACACTGAAATGAGGTGGCGCTCATCACGGTCAGTAGAGAGTGGGTTTGGCCCTCTGCCAGTCTGTAGCTGTGTTGTCCTGTGTGTTTGCTGCTGTACCTTGTTCTTATGAACCAGACGCTCACTGTATCTGCCAGTAAAGCTAGAACCCAACCTTCTGTTCCTCACCAAGAACCTGCGGTACATGTGGAGATGCTGATTGAAGAAGAACCTGGAGTGCTCTCTTATTTATTTCCAGAGCTGTACATCTACAGTTACTGACTCACTTCTACAAAGAAATGATCTTTAGCCTGTGTACTGTTCAGACAGCCAGTGGAAGTTCATTTGAGGACGCTTGTCTTCCATGCATTTTGAGGATTGGCGGGTCAAGCTGAGCTGTACTTAATGCTTAAAGGGCTCGAGGGGCAGATCAACACATTTTTAGCTTTGTAGGCAAGCATCAGGGCAGCAACAGGAAGCCAGTGAAGGGAGCGCAGAAGGAATGACATGAGAAAAACCTTGGCAGATTTAAGATGAGCCGAGCTGCTGCATTCTGGAGCACTTGCAAAGGCCTGATGGCCCACAGAGGAAGACGAGCCGGGAGCGAGTGGCAAGAGTCAAGCCCTGAAATGACAAGAGCTTAAACTAGCTACTGAACAAGCCCAACGTGTCTGATAAAGTCTGACGATCACATTGTGAAAATGTGGAGCCTTAAGATCTAGTTTATGTAAAACCGTCAACTGTGCTGTGCTAATATTGTAGCCTTTACAGCCACTTAAGAGGAAAGAAGGATACCCATGTACAAGCGTAGGGCTGACCACCTCAGAACTCTCACCACCAGCTCTATCTTGGGCCCTCCAGATAGGGGAAGAGCCTGCGGCATGTCCACACTGCTCGAGCAGTCAACCCCAACTCCCAGTTCTGTCCATGATGAAGCACTGAACAGTTCCAAACATGGCGGCTCCCAGTGCTGCTCTTCACACTGACAATCCCTACCACAATGAATCTCTAGGAAACATAAATGACTATCCTGAAACATGCCCCAGTATTATGATTCTCTGCTGTTCATAGCTGGAGCAAAACTGAATATCCAGTCATTTATTATAAAGAAATAAACCTAATGAATGTGTAGCGTCTCAAAGCAAAAGGAAGTCGGTCTGTCATGTGTTTTGAGCCAGTAGTGTAATATAATCTTCAGAGCAAGTGTCTCAGGGCTTCAGTTTCAGTTCACCAACTGAGCTATCAATCTCCCTGGCACCAGTTACACTGTGGCATCATAATATACTCATCCCATCATCTACACCACTTGTCCTCCTGGGTCATGGGAGGTGAACCTTTGTTTGGGTGGACGATAGGAAACACACTGAACCGGCACCCAGACCAGCAGGGCCGACACCCTGACATACACACTCACACAGGAGCAATTTAGTATCTCCAGCTAGGACCCACTGAGTGCTTATCTTTGGACTGTGAGAGAAAACCGGAGCACCCGGAGGAAACCCACACAGACATGGGAAAGAACATGCAAGCCCCACACGGGACGTTTTGTGTATTTGCTAATTGCAGGCTATAAAATCAACCACCCTGTTATTGATTTAAGCTACTGTCAGCAGAGAACCTTTCCAGGAAAGTAATTACTGTTCCTGAGAGAGGTTTTGAGATTTTGAGGGTAATGGTTAAACAGCTGGTTTTCTTAGAGTTAATGCTGGAAATTGAATTTAAAACTTACAATTTTACTTTGAGATTAAATTTCTGGGAGTCCCAATCATGCCTAGAGATGCCTACATCACAGCATAATAACTGAAGTAAGGGATACTAATTGCTTGGTAGATGACAAATATGTAATATTGTAAACATCCCTGTATTTGAAATTTGAACAGGCTTATAGATTTCTGATGGATAGCAATTATTAAGCATTATCAGCAACATTACCGCTTTGAACCACCTGAACTTGTTCAGGTGCTATTCTGTTACTAGTGCTGCCTTTATAAGTGTATGTTCTAAAATAAAGGGTTCTCTGAGGTTCAAGGGTCACCACAGAAGTACAGTACCTCGTTGGCCTCAATAGGAAGATTTTTGATTGACTCAACAGCCATGATTGCAGACATTCAGTGAGCAGCACTATTGGCAGACGCCTACACAATGCAGGACTACATACATGCAGATCGCTATGACGACTGCCCTTAACACCATGTCAACATCGCTAAAGACCGCAATGGTGTCGCGCCAGACTGTCAAGGAGTGACTCAGAATGGCAGTGGGGTCGTCCTCAGTGACGAGTCCCGCTTTAGTCTTGGTGGAGACGACCAACGAATCCGTGCGTGGAGGCACCGTGGTCAGCAACACACTACTACTTCTGTATGTGTAGCTCTTTATTGCCCATATCAGACTAAATGGATCATCCTGGTAACCTTTATCGTCCTTCCCAACAGCACTGCAGTCCCACTCCTCCTTCTGGAGCGTTTTGAGGATTAGCAGATACGATCTGAGGGACATGTAGGCCACTGTTCCCAACAAGAGATTAATTTATTTGACAAGCTACTTTGAGTCGCAGGGAAGCCCCCCTCGCCCCCACTAAGAGGGCTTTAATTATTAAAGATTGATTATGAGGATCCTTTGCAGTCCAAGTCTGATGCCTGCTTTGGTGGAACAGCAGAGAGCGGCAACGCAGAAATGATCAAAGGTGTCTTGCAAAAGCAACGGGGGTGCAATCTCCATCTCCTGGCTTCTATATTGCTCAGACAAACAACCCCTTCCATGGTTTCAGCCCATCCATTTGGGGGGAAGTGGACGTGTTTCACATACAAACTGTTTTCAGGCTTTTTCCTTCCATGTGGTACTCAACCAATTGCACACCCAATCAAACCGGCCCTTCTCAGTTTCACTCACTGTGAAATTGCACTAAATTCCGATGTCCTGGAACTCCTGACAGCAAAGCAGGACTCAGCCCTCAGATTAAACTTTTGTTCAGCACCCATCGTCATCGCCGTTATCATAGGAAACATTTGCCAGCATTAAAAACACAATCATTTGAGGGGAAAATGAATGACGGATTCAGCGGAAAGACTGCAATCAGCAGAAACCTGAAAACAGGCCGATCATTCTGTCCAGCATTCTTCTACCCATTCATTCACAGAAGCATAAACCTCATCTGGGTGCTGTTATGTGAGGCTGCCTCTTTGTCAGAGGTGATTGAAAGATAGATAAAGGAAAAAGAGTGTGTGAAATGAGGTCAGTTTACTGTCTGTGGGCAGGGTTGGGACGCAATGGGAAAGGAATATTCGGAATGTGTGTTTAGAATTCGGAAATAAAGTGCCAGTATTCGGTCCGAGTTTCATTTGGCAAAGGTAGCATTTATAATATTGTCACCTCTTACCTAAAACATTCAAAACAAACAGAATCAATGATGGTTTATGATTTATTTCATAACTAACGCATGCAAAATGATCATCTTCTTTACAAAAACTAAATCAGTGTGATGGTCAGTTATTAATCCCAGTGTTACTGAGCTCTGCTAAAGCCTGAGTAGACTGATAAATCAGTGTGATGGTCAGTTGTTAATCCCAGTGTTACTGAGCTCTGCTAAAGTCTGAGTAGACTGATAAATCAGTGTGATGGTCAGTTGTTAATCCCAGTGTTACTGAGCTCTGCTAAAGTCTGAGTAGACTGATAAATCAGTGTGATGGTCAGTTGTTAATCCCAGTGTTACTGAGCTCTGCTGAAGTCTGAGTAGACTGATAAACCAGTGTGATGGTCAGTTATTAATCCCAGTGTTACTGAGATCTGCTAAAGCCTGGGTAGACTGATAAACCAGTGTGATGGTCAGTTATTAATCCCAGTGTTACTGAGCTCTGCTAAAGCCTGGGTAGACTGATAAATCAGTGTGATGGTCAGTTATTAATCCCAGTGTTACTGAGCTCTGCTAAAGTCTGAGTAGACTGATAAACCAGTGTGATGGTCAGTTATTAATCCCAGTGTTACTGAGCTCTGCTAAAGCCTGGGTAGACTGATAAATCAGTGTGATGGTCAGTTATTAATCCCAGTGTTACTGAGCTCTGCTAAAGTCTGAGTAGACTGATAAATCTGTGTGATGGTCAGTTATTACTCCCAGTGTTACTGAGTTCTGCTAAAGCCTGAGTGGACTGATAAACCAGTGTGATGGTCAGTTATTAATCCCAGTGTTACTGAGCTCTGCTAAAGCCTGAGTAGACTGATAAACCAGTGTCAGATACGACCAATGAATCTGTGTGAAAGCAACATGTTCAGTGCCAAGATGAGCACTTTGTTCTCACCCGTCACATGTCCAGAAGGCCTGGCGTCACTCCACATCCACCCCTATCGCACCATCTGCAGGAACTGTGCGAGAATATTCAAGCTGCATGGGATGGATTATCACAGGACACCATTAGGAACCTCCAGAACTCCATGCCGAGACGTCTGGCATGTTGGGTTAGCAAACATGTTGGCCCGACGCAATACTGAGAGACAGACTTTGGTATGTGTAGCTCAAAAAATATTGATCATATGAGTCTACAGTCCACATAATTTATCCTCCTTCCCAATAGCACTGCAACCCCACACTTCCTTCTGGGTGCAGCTGTTCTTCTGATAATGAGTGTATGTCACATTTAAGATAAAAAGCCTTTATCAGTTTTCATTTCGTGCACGTTGGTTATCTCAGCGTAGCCTATGAATAATAAATAAGAGTAAGGAATGAAAGCTATCATTTCTAGATTTAAGAAAAAGCTATTACTGCACAAATACAGTACTGTGTGTGCAGCAGGGGAAACAACACTGTGTAAAATATCTTCAGCCATGACCATGCCATAACCGATGACCAGCAAGTAGGAATTATGATGGAGAAAATCTTTATTAAGACATAAATAATGGGAGGATTGAGAATATGGGAATGAAAACCCAGATGCTTTAACCTGTGTAGAGTACAATCATACTTCCTTATACAGACAGATAGCTGTCAATTTAAAGGACACATATAATCTACTCTACCTCTGTGTGACCGTGAAGGCATAACCAGCCCTGGCTGCAGGATAGAGAGGTGGTCTCTGTGACTCTGTAGGTAATCAATAATTGTCCACACCTGTGCTTGGTTAATTACAGACTGCTTGTGCACTTATGAGAATCCCGCTGGAACGCAGAGCCACATTTAAGAGAAGACCCAAGCCTGTTAAAGTTTGCTTGCCAATGCTGGAAAGCGAGAAAGCATAGAGCAGGTCAAAGAAGCTTAGCACACCTGTTCACAAGACTGATAGCGAATAGCTTAGGCAACATTAGCCAAATCTGTTTTATATTGGGTTATAAGTGAGGTATTTTTCCATGTAGGTGAATCCAAAACCTTTTCAGCTTCATCAATCAAATAAAAACCAAAACCATCCTCCAGAAGATCAGGATAGCGAGGCATGAAACGTTCCTCCATCGATTTCCCCATCTTTCCACCACTTGTAGTCTATTTTTTTGGATTCATTTACTGCCACGGCCATTCTGGTGGCTGGCTTGTTCTGAACACTTCTGAGTTTTTCCTTACAGAGAGGCATGACTCTCATAATTTGTCACAATTTTGTGCAGCTTTGGCAAATTTAGGGAATTAGCATTCTCTGCAGTACGTTCAAAACTCCGCTGCCAGAGTCTTCGTACCATCACCCCCGTCCTTCATCAGCTACAATGGCTGCCAGTTACAGAACGTGCCTGTTATAAATTCCTGCTGTTGACCTTTAAAGTCTTGCATGGACATGCACCCACTTATCTCTCTGCTCTTTTACATCCTTATGCTCTATCACGCAAGCTAAGGTCCTCAGACTCTGGGCGTCTGGCTGTTCCTAAGTTCAGGCTTTCCTCTACGGGTGGCAGGTCTCTCTGGTGGCAAAATACAACTGCACAAAAACGTGTGGAAGAACGTTTTGTAATGTGCGCTGTGCTTTGGTCCCCTTCCAAGAGTGGGTTAATCTGAGGCTTGCACATGTGACTTTCTTGGGGTGAATTGAGTGGGGAAATATGGATGTGTTTTCTGGTTCACCACAGATAACGGAGAGCTAGCTAACCTTTCTATCCACAATAGTAGCTGGGTAGCACATGCGACGTCAGCCTCCACTCGGTCAGACATCTACATAAGCAATATTAACCCAATATATTTTATATTGGTTGGGTTTCAATGGAAATGATCTCAATATAATGTTGAGCTTGGTTTATGAAACAGTATAGGGCAAACTCTGAAGCATATACAAATCAGTCAGACAACCAAGTTTCACAAAACAGAGGAAAGCTCTGAAACCAAATAAGACACCATTATAGTCAAGTACTGGACTAATATCAGCAAATTAGCCTGCTAATGAGGTAACACACCAATGTGTAAGTTCAAGCTTCCGAAACAGAGATAGAACTCTGAAACCAAAAATGGACACTATTAACCAGTACTTGATAAGTGAAATGGCCAGCTAACCTAAGCTAATACAGCTAAGCTCTGAAAACAAAATGAAACAACACACAGTTAGCCAGGTTTGTCACTAATATTAGCAAATTAGCCTGTCATTAGCTACATGCTAAAACAAACTGACAATTCCAAGTTTCCCAAATAAAGGACACACCCTAAAACCAAACAAGGCACCAGCAACCAAGTACTTGACTAATATTAGCAAACTAGCTAGCCAGTGTTAACTATTTGGCTAAAACAATACACAAGTCCAAGATTCCCAAACAAGACAAATTCAGAGACACAAAATGCTGTCAGAGAAAAGCCAAAAAATGTTAGCCATACAGCTAAAGCTCACAAGTCCAAGTTTTCCCAAACAAGACAAATTCAGAAGCAATAAAAATATCGTCACTGTCCAAAGAAAAACAGGTATCTCCAAAACGACAACTTTAGAGGAGAGGCCAAAAACCTCATTTAATCTGAAGGGAAGTCAATAGAACCAGACGTCTTTTCAAGCGGTTTGGGGCCATTTCTGTTGGTCCAATCTTAATGAGATTCTCACTCAGTGTAAACAGCAACTGGTGTGTTCCAATGAGGCATAAAAGTAAAAATCAGCAAAAATGGAGATACATGTTTTTCTTTGGACAGTGACGATATACTGCAAATCAGCCAGATGCCGTTAGCTATACGCTAATACAACCTCTCAAGTCCAAGGACAAACTCTAAAGCCAAGAAAGACGCCGTTAGTCAGGTGATTTACTGGACTAATATTAGCGAATTAGCCACCCAGTGTTCACAATTATATGGGTATGTTCCATTGTGCTACAGCAGTACATTCCACCGTGGTAATAATCTGGCTGGCTGTTTCAGTAATTAGATTGGAAACAATCAACAAAACGTACATGTCCAGCAATGGAGGAGCCAGTTCACTCCTGTGTCCCTTTAGGTCACATCGCATCTGTAAAGCCAAACCCAAGCTGATTCTGGTCTTAGCTCGAGCTCTGTTACTCTTCCTGTCATCTTCATTTCTAGCTTGCTGTGATGAACCGTGCTACCTTGTTAAAGTCCTACAGTAGCACGGATTCACAGGTAGGGCTCTCCGTAGAAGTAGGCTTCTTGTTTATGAGCATCTTGTTTACTAGTTGCTATGAGGCAACAGCATGCTGGCTAACCTGGCTAGCGTACAAGCGACTTAACTCCTCATAGACACCAACAATACCTGCTAGTTTCTCCAAGTGTATATGTGCAAAGCCGCATCATATAAACTGGGTAAAGAAGATCCTGTGAGTTATGAGCTCCTCTTCCATGTTTGCACCACACGGCTTAGAGCTGGAACCAAATGCTGAATACTAGTTACTGAGGCACTCGGGGGACTACTTAAGGTGGCATGGAAAACTTTGAACTGAAAAGGCAACCTGTATTTAAAGTACACATAGGGTTCAAAAAAGCATGTACCGATCAGCTGGCATGATCAGATTGGCACCCCACTGACTATAATCCGTCCACTCTCGGACCACCCAGATAACTGTCCTACTCAAACTGAATTTGGTGTCCTATTGGCCAGTTTCTTATTAGAACTTTTCAGCCTCAAATGGTGCAGCGGTTTCATCCTGGCAACTCAAAGCTCTCTTCAGTACGACAGTTCTTTGCTTTTGAGCTCAGGTGAAGCAGCAGACACAGGAGAAAATGCATACTTAACTCAGGAAGAACCCCGGACACCCCGGCACAGGCCCTTCCTGCTATGAGGCAACAGCATGCTGGCTAACCTGGCTAGCGTACAAGCGACTTAACTCCTCATAGACACCAACAATACCTGCTAGTTTCTCCAAGTGTATATGTGTAAAGCCGCATCATATAAACTGGGTAAAGAAGATCCTGTGGGTTATGAGCTCCTCTTCCATGTTTGCACCACACAGCTTAGAGCTGGAACCAAATGCTGAACCTGGGGAGGACCTCAGACCCCCATGTCTATGATTGTTCTGAAGAATTTGTTGGAGCCAGTCATTTAAAATGATAGATAGATAGATAGATAGATAGATACTTTATTGATCACAGAGGGAAATGTTGCTTCACCACATCATAACTCATTTGCATAAAGTTGATCTAAAATCTCAACTCGATTTGTCGCATGCCGCTACGAGTCGTGTACTCCCATAGGAGATGACTGGTCACCTGTCACACTTTCGCCCGGCCAGTCTGGACGTAGGGTCAAAACAGAGCTGGGAAGCCGAGTCTTTGAACACAAAGTTTCCCAAAGTAGGTCCACGGCAAATGCTGAGGAAGCACCCTTCCAACTAGCACTTCCCTCACAGTTTCGCAAAGTGCTTCCATATCCTGTACATGAGTGGGCATGTGTGGAGAATATCAAAGCCTTGCAGTTTTTAACCCGGCACTCACAACTCGCTAGGACTGAAGCACTCAGGGCATGTCCTAGTTTTACCTAGGCAGACCTGACACTGTACAGCACGTACTAAACCTTTCCTAGGGGAGACCTGATCCTGCAGTGTTCCAGATAGATCTAATTAACTAAGGAACAAGGCACACGGCTCTTAGGCTACACAAGGTTTTCTATTTATTTATTTATTTATTTATTTATTTACTGCACTAAAACGTTTTTCCCTTTTACAAGATAACCAATTTCAACCGTGCAATGTGGAGACCACTTTCACAGCACCCCAACCTATCACTCCCAGACCCTCAGGGAGCACCACTCAGCTGCATTCCGCTTGTTAAGCATCAGCTCCACCTTCCTTATCAGTGAAAACACATGCTTCCCAGCATCTGCGACTACCTTTTTGAAGTTTTGCCATTTCTCCAGTGACTGCTTCTGACACATCTTGTGATCTGGTGCCATTTCTCCAGTGTCTGTCGGAGCTGCGTTACCGCCTTCAAGGCTGTTGTAGCCAAACCTGGACACATGGTAGAAAGACGAGGTGTATCCTGTGTCCGTTTGGTGCGTTGATTGCACACGTCCTCAGAGATTAACACTACACATAGGCAAGGTAGTACTAGTGGCAGTACAGGCACTCGGTGGCAGAAGTCAACTCCAAGTTTGAATAATGGCCATGTGACCGCAAAAGTTGATATGGAAACACAGTGGAGTATGCTGGACAAACGGAGTGACCTCCCCTCCAGACGAAGCCTCCAGTTACACATGACGTAGCTCTTTGTTAATGAGCAGACACAAGGACCCTGGGCAGCTCTTGCTATGAGGCAACAGCACTACCTGCTGGGTCACCATGGAGCCACCCGACAAACAAATTTGTACAGAAAGCTAACGGCTTCCACTTATGGCTAGCTTTATTGGGCGGATAGCATGCTGGCTAACCTGGCTAGCTATGGACCAACATCATATAAACTTTTCCATGCCCCCCCCGTCCCCGGACTCAAATACGGGACGTGATTTGTTCTGTATTTCAAACACGTCACTCACACATAACCACGCCCCCCTGTCCTTTACTTTTATTTCTGAAAGGTGGCAACCCTAACCAAATGGCATGTACAGGGGTTGGACAATGAAACTGAAACACCTGTCATTTTAGTGTGGGAGGTCTCATGGCTAAATTGGACCAGCCTGGTGGCCAATCTTCATTAATTGCACATTGCACCAGTAAGAGCAGAGTGTGAAGGTTCAGTTAGCAGGTAAGAGCACAGTCCTGCTCAAAATACTGCAATGCACACAACATTATGGGTGACATACCAGAGTTCAAAAGAGGACAAACTGTTGGTGCACGTCTTGCTGGCGCATCTGTGACCAAGACAGCAAGTCTTTGTGATGTATCAAGAGCCACGGTATCCAGGGTAATGTCAGCATACCACCAAGAAGGACGAACCTCCACCAGCATCACGTAGTGACCTGGCCACTATCCTGCAAGAAGAATGGCTGAAAATCCCTCTGACCACTGTGCAGGACGCAGTATATGTCATTCCCAAGATGAACTGACGCTGTATTGGCCGCAAAAGGAGGCCCTACACCATACTAATAAATGACTGTGGTCTAAAACCAGGTGTTTCAGTTTCATTGTCCAACCCCTGTATATCTCCACCCTAAAAGGGGAATTCAGTGCTGTGGGTCTGAAAGGATATGGGTCAATTAAGAAGCCCTTCATGAGAAATGGGAGTTTCCAATTGGGACTACTTGGATTGTGTGGAGCAGAAAATGCAACCAACTTCTGAGACTGAACTTTGGAGGTATGGAAAAGTGTCCTCTTTGACAAACTAAAATCTAGTCTCCCATAAAGTTACCATTTGGCTGCACACTTCTATGTGAATTATACTTTTCACAGCTAACAGACATTCACAAGCACTGAGGAGTTGATGCCTTATAGGCTGTGGACCCTCAGCGAAAGCTATTTCTGTACCCTACAGTCTGCAGAGATTCAAATGTAGGCTTAAGGAACCTCTGGCCCCATAGGGACACATAAAGGCCATCCCATCTGTAAAGAAGCTCTCATCATCAGGGAAGGGAGTGGGTGGCTGCAGATAAGAGTGGGGTGTGATTAGCAGTCTTGGTCCTGGGGTGCAAAATTTTGGGAGTGCTCTATCAACAGCCTGGGTTTAATTAGTTGGGGGACTTTTCTCTATAGGAGCATTTTGAATTATCATTCCTCAGCTAGATGTTTCCTTCTCTGAATAAAACTGGCCAGGGTGCTGTTTACCCAGCTGAAGCTCTTTTTATTCTGCCTGATTAGAAATTAGAAGCTAAAGGTTACCAGGAACAATAAACGATGATAAATGTGGAATGATATGGGGAATATTTATTGAGCTACACATACAGAAGTATGTGTGTGTAGAAGTGTGTCTCAGTATGGCGTTGGGCCACCATGTTTGCTAACATGGAGTTGAAAGGTATCCTGTGGTAATGCATTCCATGCAGCTTGAGTATTCCCACACAGTTCCTGCACACTGTGCGGTAGGGTGGAGGTGGAGTGACACCAGGCCTTTTGGAACGGCGACAAACCGTTCATCTTGGTGCTGACCACGGTGCCTCCACACACAGATTAGCTGGTCGTCTACACGCCGCCTTCTTAGTCACTACATGACAGTCTGGCACGACACCACTCCAGTCTTTGGAGATGTTGACGTGGTGTTAAGGGCAGTCATCGTAGCGGTCTGTATACATGTAGTCCTGCATGGTCCAGCCGTCTGCCAATGGTGCTGGCACTAACAGAATATCTCCTAAAGGGCATCACTGCTCGCTGTATGTCCGTGATCGTGGCTATTGGGTCAGTCAGGTTCAGCGATAAGACCCATCCTTGCTAACGTCACATCATTAGCATGCCTCACGATGTCAAACCTACCCAACAAGTTTCATCCTGTGGGTTGATTGTCTGGGTGCAGCTATTTGTGCAGCTGTTCTTTTGAGGATGAGTGTAAATCAAGACTGGCACTCCACTGTATTCACAGTTCTCAAACTTCAATAGAAATAGAAAAGCCTTCAGTCTGAGGGACAAAATGAAAATGCTACATGTAGTAAGAAGGTAAAGCAACTCCAAACAGTTGGCCTACCATGTAGTCTGGATAATGGCTTCAACTTAAATTGTCAGGGAAGCTGCAGATTTTTATTAAAATATTTTTAAAATTCCTATTATTATTCATATTATTCAGATTCATATTTAAACCCCAGATGGATCAACTATTACTCTAATTAGTTTTCTGACTATACAAACTCCAGACTAACCGACTGCTTTCCTCACTGAAATGGAAAGATTCTCACGGCAATTGAAGACAACCAGCTAAAAGCTGAAGTCAGAAAGGTGACTCGCCCATTTGGCTATTGAGATTTTCCCTCAGTTTGGCTCCTTCTTGACTGGAGTGGTGAATAAAAATGTCCTGCCATCCAGTTTGATCTGTTTGAAGACATGTAAGCTTGCTTGTACTTAAGGAGGCCAGTGGCAAAGAAGAACTGGCCATTTTGGACCAAATAGCCCCTCTAAATGACCATACATTGAACTCTTACCAGCATCACTCTTTTTTAACTTTTATTTTTAACTATGATAATGATTTTACCTTACATGACTTCTGATGCATGCTTCTGAACCCAGTAGTGTGGCATAGATCTTGGTGTGACAGTTAAACAGAGATTCGTCCACATGTTAATGAACTGCGTCTGAAATGTTCATATTACTCTAACTGTGCAGGAATCACGCTCAGACAGCATGCAGATGTGCAAACTACTTCTGGCAAAGATATGGCACTGCTGGCCCATGGTTGGCATGGGAAAACTGCATGTGAGCCAGGAGTGGCCCATTTTAAAAAGGCTCGTTTGGCCCACATGCCAAAACAGATCTGGCAGATAGCCGGTGCTGACATGAGCAATATGGCAATCATTTGTGTTTTAAACAGGGGTTAATAGAACTATGGGGGAGAGGGACATGGGTGTGGATTTGTCCCCATCAATATTTTGGGTGGACCCATTGTTATTCAAAAAGACTCATTGGCCCACATGCCACTCCAGATCTGGCAGATAGCCGGTGCTGACATAGATGATGCAATATGGCTGAAATCAGGGTTTGTGTCTTTTAAACAGGGGCGAAATATCAGAACTATGGGGGAGAGGGACATGGGTGTGGATTTGTCCCCATCAATATTTTGGGTGGACAGAATTGTTATTATCAATATTCAGCTGAATTGGTTCACATTATAACTTCACTCCACAGATATCAGATCATTCTGTTATGACGTCCAGAGACTACATGTGATTTGATTGGCTGAAAGGGAGAGGGTCAGCGGCCTATTCATGTGATCCTTATTCGGACTCTCAGAGACTCTGTTTGATCTCCGGTTCCTCCCTTCTCTTTTGCCCTCTGATTTTGGTCGCCCTTTTCCGAATGCTGATTTGGATTTTGACCTCTGCCTGCCTCTTCGTACATGACTTGGCTTGTCCCCTGTGCTATGTTTGCTTGGATTCTGTTTTTGAGCCTGCCTGCCAACTTGTCAATAAAACTCAGTCTGACTTTGTCTGGCGTGAGAAGTACTTTGTATTATGTAGATATCGTGACACCAGAACAGTGCAGTATAGTTAGCTATACCTAGCTCCTGTCATCTGTAGGCCAAAAGCCAGGTAATTGGCAGGAATACATATAAAACGGTGGATATATCAAATTATGGTTTTCAGTCTAGTATTCAAAGTAATGGATCAGTTTGTATGCACCGGAGGAAAAACAGCAGCAGGCTAAAGAAGTAGATCACCCTGATATACTGTGGAAACACATGCATCTTTAGGTGAGGTCCTAGTTATAGGTTATAGCTCACATGAAATCAGCATTAAAGTACAGCTTGGGATGTTCAGCAAACATAAACTTTTGAAGGTCAAAATATTTAGCCATGAGCTTATTTCATTAAATCAGAAAAAGTTGGTGTCATCAGATATTGTATATTATTCATGCAGTATTCAAATTTGCCCTCTAAAATAAATGAACATTCTTCCTACTCACTGAATTTGCATTAGACATCTAGCAAACTATATGGCCCTGGGGTTGAGGTGACAAGGTGTTTTCAGATGCGAGGGTGAGGGGTGGGTTGTTGTATCCCCACCATGTTTAGGACCAGTCCTACGCCCTTGGTGGGGACACATAATTTAAATTCATATATCAGCTGTATATTCACGGTATGTCCTCGGTACACTCCTCGGTACACAATCCTCATAAATAATGATGTTGGCTTCAGCTGCTACTTACAGTTACTCAAACACAATCAGTTGCAGAACTAAAAACACTACTGCATATAATGGTTTGCGATTCAACTGCAGATTAACACCCATCATCAAAAGAATGCACCCAGAAAGAGGTGTGGGATTGAAGTGCAGTTGGGAAGGAAGATAAAGGAGACCAGGACCAATAACTGATGATACATATACAGGGGTTGGACAATGAAACTGAAACACCTGGTTTTAGACCACAGTCATTTATTAGTATGGTGTAGGGCCTCCTTTTGCGGCCAGTACAGCGTCAGTTGGTCTTGGGAATGACATATACTGCGTCCTGCACAGTGGTCAGAGGGAGTTTAAGCCATTCTTCTTGCAGGATAGTGGCCAGGTCACTACGTGATGCTGGTGGAGGTTCGTCCTTCTTGGTGGTATGCTGACATTACCCTGGATACCGTGGCTCTTGATACATCACAAAGACTTGCTGTCTTGGTCACAGATGCGCCAGCAAGACGTGCACCAACAGTTTGTCCTCTTTTGAACTCTGGTATGTCACCCATAATGTTGTGTGCATTGCAGTATTTTGAGCAGGACTGTGCTCTTACCTGCTAACTGAACCTTCACACTCTGCTCTTACTGGTGCAATGTGCAATTAATGAAGATTGGCCACCAGGCTGGTCCAATTTAGCCATGAGACCTCCCACACTAAAATGACAGGTGTTTCAGTTTCATTGTCCAACCCCTGTAGACTGATATGATCAATATGTATTGGCCGCCTCCCTAGAACTGAAAGTCCACAATATACGCAATGACTCCACATATACACAATTAATACAGACAATTACAATATACAAGCAATAACCCAACTACAACTAATATACAGTCTACACATTAACAAACAGTGTAAGGCAGTAGTGTTGAGGTAGAGGTAGTAGTGTTGAGGTAGTGCAACAGTATTAGCCTGCATGTATGGGGAAGAGACTGTGGTGTATAAACTGGCGTGTGAGTGAAATCCTGTGAACACTATGGAGGAACAGGAGGAACTATGGTGCAGCAGATGATGTGACTGGTCAGCTGGTTATGAAGGTGATGGCCTGAGGAAAGAAGCTGTTCCCTCTACTGGGCCTGTAGCGTCTGCCGGAATCCATCCCATGCAGCTTGAATATTCCCACACTGTTCCTGCGGATGGTGTGGAGGTGGAGTGACACCAGGTCTTCTGGACGTTTAACGCATCACATGTGCATCTTACTCACCAAGTTTCGTTCCTGTTGGTTGATTCCTTCTGGGAATCTATCTATCTAATCTAATGTTCAGTAAACATTTAAGTCATTTTAGACCAGCTGGCTTCAGAGAATCTGAGTGGTGCAATATGCTAAGAGATCAGGAGTCAAAATCCCCCAGTCTACAGCTGGTCGTCAAGAAGGGGGACTCACATGTTAATCTCCACTCCCTGATCCAGGTGGTGCTGTACAACAGTGCAAGTCCCACCCAACAAAGTTCTCATAAGCGCCTGGTTTTGGACTAGTGTTGGTAGAGTGGTGAGTCAGTTCTGGCAGTGGTGGTGTAGTAGTGGCCTTTTAATGGCAGGAAGCAGGCTGGGTTCTGGTAGCTGCATCTGGCTTCCTCCTGCTCCATCATTCCATGGGGAAAGTGGGCCACAAGTAAAGGGCCAGGTTGAGGCCATATCAAATTTGGGATCTGGGCTGGTTCATACACTATTATCCAAAAGTAAACACACGTACTGTAGGTCTGTTTAGTATTCGCTCGGCCAGCTGTAAGTTGTTGCGGCATCAGTTCGGGATCAGGAGAGCTAACAAAAGACGTGGAGTTCAAAGAAGTGTCAGAGGAAGCAAAGAGCGCTGAGTCACAAGGCTGAATAAATCACAATACATCACTCAGCCCTAAGTTGGGTGTACCAATCCGCCGGGAAGTACGATGTGCCAGACGTGTGCCTACACACAGCAGGGAATGATCAAAAGATACAGAAAGGAAAACTTTTCAACTCTTGATGAACAGATCAAGAAGACCCTGCGGGATGTAGGTTGCATCATGGCTGTCCCAGCTGCAGCTGCCATTTCCATTGTAGGACAATTTAATGATGAATGGACCAAAAGAAATGCTACTACTTGAGCTACTCCTACTACTACTATGCTGCTACACCTAAAAGATTAGCTACACCCAGAAGGACTTGACATCGTAAGACATACAAATGATTCAAGTTTACATGATTGACCCAACAGCCCTGATTATGGACATTCGGTGATGCCCTCCTCCATGAGTCATCCTGTTACTGCCAGCACCATTTGCAGACTACATGCACACAGACTTTTACAACGTCCGCCCTTAACACCACCTTAACATCACCAAAGACTGTCATGTCGGGCTCCCATGGAGTGACTCAGAATGGCACAGAGTGTAAGTGCACTACCTGGCACCAGGCAACCCCAGCCCAGTGCTCATACCTAGAGAGAGGACAGGTTATGGTCAGTATAAGTGCAAAAACCAAGTATTTCAACTTCCACATCTACTAGTGCTCACTCACTTAAGTGTTGGGCTGTACCCGACTCAGAATTTTGTCAGTCGAATATGATTCGCCCGTCCTGGCCGACGATTCGACTATTCGTTCGTGTTTTTTCTCCATGTACATTATCTAGTACTCAGTAAATCAGTCTGCATACGGTTCAGATCTGATCCTCCTCATTTAGTAAGTCAGCAGAGTCACAGGAACATGCTTCCGAACTAAAAGAGGCGGGGCTTACGATGATCGATCTGAACTGGAGCCTGATTTAATTACAGAGTAGTGTCGGGCAGCAGCTCGTATTAATGCTAAACATTAGCGCTTATAGCTTATAGACTATTTAATCTCACTTCTAACAGCTTCTTCAGTAGGAGGACCCTACATCTTTCATCTCTCATAAATAATGACCTGCTAAATAAAACCAGATTAGTCCATATTTATATTATTAGTATACGGTCCGTTTTTCCTTCACTGTACTTACTTAAATAAAACATCTCCGTTATGTAAATAAAGGGAAGTCAGCTCAATAATTGAATTATAATTTGGAGCAGTGTTTTGGATGTCAGCCCCATCCTAAACGGAAGTCATTATGTCTCAGTGTTGGATTAGTTCAGATTCTCTTCTTCAAGAAGTTCCTCCAGACTCCAGGCTTTCTCTGAGACATCATTCCACCCGTGTTTCTTCAGCGGTGAACCGCCAGCGCACTTCGTCACGTGGATTATATATTTTTGCAAGCATGCGTCACAGCCCAGCTAGAATATATATATATATATATATATATATATATATATATATATATATATATATATATATATATATATTATTCCCCATTTAATAATTATTACAATGTCTGTTTACATTCTTAAAGTTCTTGTGCATTTTCGTAAGCTTTAGTCTGGGGTCACTGTTGTCAGTCAACTTGAAGGGTCTCAGTCGACCGAAAGGGTCTCCGACTGATGATTCGAATCGCCGACTTCTAGAGGGCAGCCCTACTTAAGTGCTTTACAAAGAGATGGGTCTTCAGTCTGCATTTGAAGACTGGAAGCTGTTTGGACAGCCAGTGGGAGTTCATTCCACCATCTGGGAGCCAGGACAGAGAAGAGTCTGGACGCTTGTTTTCCATGTGTCTTCAGGGATGGCGAGTCGAGTCGAGCTGTACCTGAAGCTTAAAGGGCTTGAGGTACAGATCGACTCTTCACCATTGCCAAAAGGTAGGGAGGGGCTGGTCCATTCTTGTCTTTGTAGGCATCAGAGTTTTAAATCTGATACGGGCAGCAACAGGAAGCCTGTGAAGGGAGCACAGCAGCGAAGTGACGTGGGTGAACTTGGGAAGAGTGAAGACGAGTCAAGCTTCTGCATTCTGGACTAGTTGCTAGAGCCTGATGGCCCGTAGAGGAAGACCAGCCAGGAGCGAGCTGCAGTAGTCTAGCCTTGAATTGACCAGAGACTGGACAAGCAGCTGGGTGGCCTCCTGAGAGAGGGAGGGTCGTATCCTCTGGATGTTGTAGTGAAGGAATCTGCATGAGCGAGCCTGGTTCGCAATGTGAGCCGAGAAAGATAACTGTCCATCCAGAATCACTCCAAGGCTTCCTCCATCCTCAGTCAGGGTGATCAAGGAGATCACAAATGAGATGGCAAGATCAAGGTGAGGACCTGTAGTGCTGGGGATGAACAGCAGCTCAGTCTTGCTGGGATTGATCTTAAGGTGGTGAGCTGTCATCCATGAGCTGATGTCAGTCAGGCATGCTGAGATACGATTGCATACCTGTGTGCCAGATGATGGGAAGGAAAACATGAGTTGAGGATCATCAGCATAGCAAAGACGTATTCCTACGGTCACAGGCTGTAGTCAGGACCCCCACAGGACCACCACAGAGCAGATATCACTATTACTACTATGTATAGTGGATCGTTTTCAGCCCTGCAGTGACAGACTCAGCAATGCTGCTAGAGTTTTGCAGGGGTTTGCAGGGCTGGTGGAAGAATCGATACAAATGTCCCAAAAAGCCTTCTTAGACTTCTAGGACACAGAGCTCCGGGACGATGTTTTTGGGAAGAAATGAGTCTGGAGAAAGAGGAACGGCTCATGTTCCAAACCAGATCACGTCACCTGCCAAGCACGGTGACTGTCTCACTTATCTTCCCTGATAATGTGACTGCCAGCGGCACCAGGATTCCCAAAGTGTGCCGTGAAGCATCTTATCTGCACAGATCCAATTAGATGGATGGTGCTTCACCTGCTTCACCAGCAAGGCAATTACCTCAGATGTACTGTTAAAGCGTCATGGGTTCTTGACTGGCCAGGGCAATCAGCTGAACTGAACCCCACTAGATATCCACTTCTCTTATACAGCGGCACTTAGAGTGGATGTGGTATGGCCTGATGTAACAGCCACTTTACCTGAATATACAGTATGAAGAACCGAAGTCATTTAGAAAATGAAAGATGTGGAGATCCTTGGTGTTATCCAGCACGTAGCTGATGTTAAGTGCTGCTCCAAAAGTGTTTTGTAGCATCTTGTGGTTGCTGTGTTAAGTAGTGCCTGGGGACCTAATGAAATGTCCATGACATTCTTTGGTTGAACAGCTACAACAACAAAGCAGGACAGCCCCCCGTCTCTCCCTGTATCCACAGCGCTGTTCAGAACGGCAGGTTAAAGTCTTCATTGCTTTAAATGCTAATGAGCCACTGTTGACTCCACCCCCTCTTCCATGCATGGTCCTCCACGTTGACTAGCCTTCTTGCCTTGAAGTTCCTCCTGCAGACATTCAGCTAACAGTGTTAATATGATTGTGGAACCTGTAGTGAGCAACACCAAGAACCTCTAGAACCTCACATCTCAGTTATATCATCTCAGCTGTTAGCAAAACTGCAGATGAGTGAAAGGGAACGCTAAGGACGGTAGGTACTGACCCCACAACGTTTTGCCACCATAAAAGGTGCAGCAATTACCGATGTATGCCCTGAGATGCCAGCATGTAAAATGCTGCACCATTTAGGCTGGATGATAAAAAATTGGAACAAGAGACTCAACAGGTTTCCCGAGCCATCAGCTAGCAGCTATGGCGTTTACGGTAGACTTGGAAGGCTCAGCAGGTAGCTGAGGCCTCAGCGTAACCACACCATTTAGGATTTGGATGGGAAACTATGAATAAGAAGCCAGACAAGTAACCTTAGGCACCAGCATAACAGCTACACCGTTTAAAGTTTACACCTTTGCAGAGGGTGGTGCGGACAGCTCAGTGCATCACCGGGGTTCAGCTTCCAAACCTCCTGGATTTATACACCAGCCGCTGCCTGAGGAAAACCAGGAGGATTCTAAAGGACTCCACCCACCCAAGCCACTGTCTGTTCTCACAGCTGCCGAGTGGGAGGAGGTTCCGAAGTATAAAGTCCAGAACCAGCCGCCTCCGAGATAGTTTCTTCCCCCGAGTCATCAGGCTACTGAACAGCCAGTAGTGCTGATGCACCGGTATATGGACCTGGTTCAGCACATCTCACCAAAACCATCTAAACGATGATCTCCATGGACAATCATCACTCTGCACTTTACATTAGCATATTATACTCGCACATATAGACTGACCTACTGTTATCTTCCATCCACACTGTATATCTGTAGTGTATGTATATACATATATAATATTCTATGCCCTGTATATACCCTGCATCTCTCATCTACCTCAGCCTTACCATAGTGCTATATGGTAATGTGTACATCTGCATATATCAGTTTTTATTCATAACTGTAAATTAGTGTAACAGAGATTTTAGTGCTCAGTATTGTACATATTTATTGTCTGTTTATATGTGTGTACTGAAGTACTGGAAGGGACTACGCACCCAAGTTTTTCACTCACCTTCACACCTGTGAAAATGTGATGTGACAATAAAAGTGATTTGATTTGAAGGGAGATGGAAATGTTTGAACAAGAAGTCGACTTTTGGTTTTGGAAGGAGTTATTTTAAGGAGTTAAAATAAATTCCCCGTCTCCCCCGTTCTCCCGGACTCCATTTCCCAGGGGTCTGCGCTCGATGACGTCACCATCACGCGCTCTCGATCGAATTATCCGATTCGCTCCGGCTCCCCGGAGTTTTAGCCAGCTGCAGCCTGTTAGCTCTCACTATATAAGCCCCATGGTTTCCAATGGATTCCCGCGAAGCTTTGCCAAACCTTGTTTGCAAATCTGAGCGTTTCATATTATTCTGTCGTAGGCTTTTCTGGTTTGGATCTTTCTCGTCTAGTTTGATCCCTTTCTGGCTCTCGACCTTCGTCTTCTCTCTCTTCACAGCCTGTCCCCTTCGGTTACCGACCTGTGCCTGTCCTAGACTCAGCTGTTTTGCATCTTCCCTCACATTGTGTCGTGTGGTAGCTTGGTTGTATTGCTGGTAGTTAATAAAAACACTCTGACTTTTACCTCTGCGTTCATCAGCCCGGAGCCTGTTTTGTCCTGACACAGTTATTTTTTTTAATATCAAAACATTATTTAAGCTATTAGTCACGATTACTTCTATCTTTTTATTTACCTTAACATATTAAATACAGATTTTTTGAAAACTGGAGGTTTATGTTATGTCTTTCAACTCAAGTTTTTAAATTACTTCAGTGAAGTTGAAAGGAAAAAAAAGTAGAGTGTTTTTAAAGAGTATTTTTTGGTTTTTATTTTTTTTTTTATTGGAAATTTTAAGTCGAATGACCTGGACACTGTGAGTACATGATAAAAAGCCAAGTTGTTTTTAACCAAGTTGTGTTCGGGCTGCCCTATGAATTTGAGTTTTGAAATTTCAAATTTTTGTGAATTTCAAATTAATGACATGAAAATATGTTTTATTATAATTTTATCTGAATAACTCAGCAGCCAGGACCCTGTCTAAAAGGTTATAACCACCATCTGTGTTTTATTTTATTTTATTTTTTTAACAGTGTACTTAGCAATGCTAATGCTGAACTTCAAAGTACATTAACATGAGTATTAACAGACCTTTTTAATTGGCTCCTGGCAACATCTATTAGCATGTTGTTTAACTCATGCTCTTCATGTTGTCTCCCTCTCAGCCTGCCTTCAACTGAGTGGCTCTTTCTTTTATTCTAAGGTTAACAGCCGAGCTGCATCGCCGTTGGCTGTAAAGGCCCGTTAACCTCACACAAGTGACCATTAGGAATTGTTGGATTGTAGAAATCCACCTACACCCAATTCAATTCAATTCCAGCCCTCGGCCACCTCAGCTGGTGTAACTCAAACTGAAGACTTGATACAATGTCACAGTGATAAATGATCAAAACAGCACATTAAGAACATCCTAGAGAAGCACCTGCAAGACTGATGCTACACCCTTGCACTAACAGCCAGCGGCAGCATGACCTGGCCATTAGCCTTGGATAGAAGAAGGTTTCACAGGATGGAGGGGTGAGTAACGTCAATAGAGTGAGTAAAACAAGATGCGAATAGATGTGGCCAGGAGGCCATATGAAGGATGAGTTGTGCCGCTAACGATCTGTCAATACTTCATTAAGCTTAGATAAGTGAGACAAACTCATGTTCGACTGAAACAACAAGCACTGTGTAGTCAAATCAACTTGCAAACATAGTCCTGTTGAAGTAAACAGTAATTCCAGTTTATCATTTACAACTTTATGGTGGCTATTGAACTTAAGTGTTCCTAGTTTGTGGTTTATTTATACGGACACCATTTATTTATTTATTTATTTATTTATTTATTTATTAATAAATACACACACAGCAGTAGCAAAAGCCTTCCTGCTGCACACCTCTGACAAGCTGCCTACTTGCCCAGCCAAACACTGAAGGAAGACTGACCGGGTCTCCATGCTAACTGCCACTAACAAGCTTCTTGCCTGCCCTAACTCCGATAAGGACTAACTAGGCTTTCCCACCGCTATTCCTACAGGACTATTATTATTTCACAATTATTACTTACATTTACATTTATGGCATTTAGCTGACGCTCTTATCCAGAGCGACTTACAAGGTTAATCATATTACAGGTAGGCCAGTGTAGTGTTAGGAGTCTTGCCCAAGGACTCTTATTGGTGTAGCACAGCGTAGTAACCCAGACTGGGATTCAAACCCCAGTCTGCCCAAATCCCAGTCTCCCACATGTGGTGGTGGCTCTCTAGCGGGCAGTGGTGTTATCCGCTGAGCTACACCAACCACATATTACTTCATTGACTTCGTCACCACTACGACTAGATCAGCATAATTAGATACTCAATTGATGTTACTTGAACAATTTCAAAATGTAGCTTGGACCAGAGGAGGATGGGTCTGGTTCCTCCCAAGGTTTCTTCCTTGCCGCTTTCGCCTATGGCTTGCTCACCGTGGGCTTCTTCTTTTCTCTCCTTAATGAATTATTACTGATTACTGTAAAGCTGCTATGAGACAACATCAGTTGTTAAAAGCGCTATATAAATAAATTTGATTTAGTGTCTCTTAGTATGGCGTCAGGCCGCCATGTTTGCTAATGCAACATGCCAGACGTCTCGGTATGGAGCTGTAGAGGTTCCTAATGGTGTCCTGTGATAATCCATCCCATGCAGCTTGAATATCCTCACACAGTCCCTGCAGATGGTGTGGTAGGCATGGAGGTGAAGTGGTCTTCTGGTGGCCTCCGGGACTCACTAGTCATCTCTACCAATACAAAAGCAGGACTCGTCATTGAAGACTGCTATTCTGTGTCAATCCATGAAAGTCTGGCATGACACCATTGTGGTCTTTGAAGGCGGTGAATGGTGTTAAGGGCAGTCGTCATAACGGCCGGTGTTCATGTAGGCCTGTATCGTACATTGGTTTGCCAATCAGAGTAAGAGAAATTAGAAATCTGATTCCTGAGCTAAAATACATCTCTCAGATTTCATAATCAGCTCACTAGGCTGTAACAGATCTCCACGGTAGTGGAAAAAAAAATATCCCCCCTGTGATATAAATTATTGCAATGTGAAAGAGTAATCATTATTTAAAAACCTTATTCATAAAATGATTGTGGGGGTGGTAGTGGTAGTGGTGGCGGTGGTGGTGATGGTGGTACCGGGAGCGACTGTAATGCTCTATTACCGGTTTCAGTGCACCAAACACAAAGCAAGTGAGCGCCGTGATTTTCTCTGGGTGTCCAAGAAGCCTTAAATCAGAGTCCAGGAACCGGGCAGGCCTCTCCTTCGTATCAAGCAGCTAAAACGTTGCAGCATCACACGTTTCATTTCAATTGTCTTACTAAACATTGCACGTCCGATGATGTGAGTATTGCACATGCACACATTGCGATGATGATGCCGATGGTGATGATGCTGAAACGATATATTGTGCAGCCCTAGGCTGTAATCCAATCTAAGAAATCAGAGTACGCTGCATCCTAGACCATTTGAACAAGCATATAATGTCTGAAATCTGATTCTGATCAGCTTATGAAGTGCATGTAACCGCACATTCAGTGCATGCCCATTCTGAATCAAGTCCTCCTGATGCCACCTTCCTCACCTCAGCGTTGTTTTTAATGCAGGGCCACAGTTCCTGTCCGTTCTTGTTCCTTGCAGCCCACACCGGCAAATTGGAAGCACTCGACTCTGAAGACAACCCTTGGGGAGACTGTGGATTTGAGTCATTATGCTCTGTGTCTCTAGATCTGATTCCGGGCAGCTGACGTCAATAGCCTATGATTTAGCCATTCCTCCCATGCCCCATGGAGTACTCAAAAGCAGGCCCCCACCATCACCAAAGCGTCCAACCCCTGTCGTTAGTTCTGAGGGTTATAGTGTGGTACTGTAAAAATAGAGTCAAGGTTGTGAGTGGAATTGAACTCTGCTCATTCCTCTACCAGGAACATTCAATTCCAGCTTGGCTGGAGTCTAATCATGAGCTTGCACACAGCAAACATTCAAATCGAATGGGAAGGTGGAAAGAAAGGTTCGCTGGCCGGGAACTAATATGACTCGGCGGATCACACTTCGCGGAAAAACGCACCTTGAGAAATTACAGCTCGTTCTGGCTGTAGCGAATGTAAAGCTTGCGCTTCGGAGGTTGAGTGAAGGAGGATTGTGGGTGCTCAGGAGGCCTCGTGTTTGGAAGCGGTCTATTAGGACAGTTCTCCTAGATTAGGGGTTGTAAATGCAAATACGGAGCGGATGCTTTTACTGTTTGCCAGTGTGCTGCTGTTCCCTGTATCCCGGGTATAAATAGCGGCTAACAGGATCACAGAGAGAATTTAAGTGCCTCTCACATTGTATTATTTGCGTCACGCGGTCTCTCCAGCCTTTCGGTGCAACAAGTGACCTACTCCCTTCTATATACTCCTCAAGGAGGATCAGGCCGTTGTCATGGAAATAGCTTCCCTCTGATTCCTCTCTTGTTTAGTGGTCCCCGGGGGTTTGGACTTACTCGAGTAAATCCTGCTGATTTATACAGATTATTATGCAGGGTAATGAAAACGAGACGGCCCTGTTGTGCAGACTACGCAAAGAGGGCTTTCGTCATGGCCAGCATCTTCCCGGGAATGGCTTATCGGATGGACCGTCACGTTCCGAATGGTTGCGCTCACGATGCTGTGGGTGTAATGCATGAGACGCCTGCCCGCTTATCTGCAGTTTGCGTCTTAACTGCTGTCTCGTTTCTAATGAAAACTCTCATACGAATGGCTTTAATTCAGTGGCTTTATTTGAACTGTCACAGAACGCATGCTGCTTGTCAGGGCTGCCGCAAACAACAATTAGAAGTGAGGGACTTTTACCTGACGGCCATTAATATTTGCTTACCTCCACATCAAAACACGTTAATGTTTTAAACCATTGATAAATCACGCGCAGGACACATTCGGAACCCAGTGCTGACGTGTTGTGGACGACTAGTGCCCCCATCTGTCAGAATCCAGCCACTGAGGTCTTGTTGGCAAGGCAGTGAAAGTAAGAGTTGGGTTGTGTGAAGATTGGGACAGTCCAAGAGGAGATGGTAAATGTGGATGACCGTGTGGGTGTGGGGCGGGTTTAGTTGGCTGCCAGGGTCTGGTCCACCCAGGCGCGAAGCTCAGTGACACGGGCGTACACGGCAGGGGTGGTGACAGAACAAGTACTGCTGCCCCAGGACACAATGCCCACCAGGGTCCACGCGCCGTTCTTCTGACACACCAGTGGACCACCGGAGTCACCCTGCAAAAATGGGAATAGTGTGTACAGATGTGAGCGAGGATAACTTGGTTGTGTTAGCTTTTATGTATTATTAGTATATATTACTGAGCTGCCATCTACAATGCATGATCATTTTATGATGACTGGCCCAATGAAAAATGACTTGGACAAACACTGGGTTCCATTGAGTTTCATTTAATAAAATAATAATTACCCTCTCCTGTAAAATTACCATTTTGAAGATACTAATTTTCTTTGGACAGCATCAATATGAGCTCATCAACTCAAACAAGTTGGTTCCATGAAGAATCTTTGAACGGATGAAACTACAGTGTGTAAAGGTGAGGAACCTCCTTATAAGAACCTGCTCATGACATAAAGGTTCTGTAAAGGGATGATGTGATTAATATCCGTTAACACACTTCTCCATGTTCTCCAGGTTGTGGTTCTTTAGGTTAACCCTGGAGCTGTAAGGCTAATATTGCTAACAAACACAGCCTAGCCAAGAACTGTTTATCCCACAGAATGATGAAAGTTCACTTCCCGTCCAGTTTAAAGAAGAAAGAAATGCTTGGCCTTCTGATGTAGTAATATATAAATTTGAGTATATTATAATATACATATATATATATAATTATATTTTTTATAATTTTTTTTTATAAAATATTATATATATATATATATATATATATATATATATATATATATATATATATATATATATATATATATTTTTTTTTTTTTTTATATATATATATATAATAAAATATATAATATCATATTATATATATATATATATATATATATATATATATATATATATATATATATATATATATATATATAATATAATAAATAATAATATATATTATATAATAAAATATATATTCGTATATATGACATTTTACATTGTCACTATGCATTCATTGCATACCATTCGACTTCTAACAGTTTTACTTTTATCCCACTCATAGTAGTGCTTATTATTATTATTATTATTATTATTATTCGACTACTTCTTTTTCTTCTCTTTATTAATGTACATGTTCTATTATTGTATTATTGTTCTTTACTGTACTTGGGCTGCTGCAATATACGACTTTAAACACCACAGAAGCATCTTGGACTAAGCCTCAGCAATTCAGCAGACAGCTCATAAGCTACAAGGGAATGTTAGGCTCGTGTATATGTTGTACAAAATTGATTCTGGTTGTCTTTTTCATCTAAAGTCATGTTTTTAAAAAATGTTTGGTGACGATATTGAGTCATAGATATGACGGGTTTGTAAAACCCTTCCACATGCCTACAGCAAGGTAACTGATCTATCTGTGTGTATGAATGGCCAACATGTATGAACCATACGAGTCATGCCACCACATTGCTCGGAGGTCGTATGTCAGACAGGCCATATGTTGGAGGTGCAGGTATCTGGATATTTCTGGACAATAGCAGTGCATACAGGTTCTAAGGTGAATACACAGAACTGGGCAGATCTGTATGTACATCCCGTAATCTAGCAGTAGCGGTGTCAATATATGCAGAGTGATACGGAAGGTTCTTATCTAAACCCTGAAGGCACATTGACAATTCAGTGAGCAGGATGTATGGAGCCAGTGACAACAAGACCCGCTTCCTTTCTGTTATGGGTGAACACTGAGCATATGGAAAGAAGAATACAGAGAAAGAATGAGAGAGAAAAGGATGAAGGAAGTCTTGGGGGTTCTCACCATGCATGAAGACGCACCATCAGCACCAGCACAGATCATGACGTCACTGATGTTGCTTCCCCAGTGGTCCTTGCAGTCGTCGTTAGACAGCAGAGGCAGTGCGACCTGCTGCAGCTTATCGGGAGTGAACAGAGCTGGGGAAGGAGACGGAGACAGTTAAAGGAAGTTTCCTTTCCCAGACTAGGCCCAACTGTAAAAGGAGCTGCTGTAGAACAACACTACCGGAACCAACAGTTCCACATACCTGACTGTTACACTTACAGTGAGCCTTACCTTATGTAGTCTACAAGCCAGAACATGACTGGTGTCTGTAGTTTCCCTCGGTAGTTCTGCCTTGAAGTTATACGGCTATAGTGCATCATCCATAATGAGCACTGTGCAAATGACTTGTCTAAACCACCCACACGTGGCCTTAACCAGGTTGAGATATGGAGTCTGAAGCAGAAGTCTGTTTTCAAAACTGTAACATCATTGCCCTGACCAACGTGATGCCCTGAGCTAGTGCTGGTGCTCACTGGATGGTGCCACATGATACCCTATAACACTCAAAATGCACAATCGTATATTACACCCAGCATTCACACACAGGACATGTACCCAGTGAGCACTCATCTCACGTGATGCATTAAAATCTTACATCAGTTAATGACTAAAGGAAACACAGTGTGATCCACTGTTATAAGCAGTGCTAACACTGGCTAGCTAACTAGGCTAAGATGGCAGTAGCTAAGGTGCCCACAAGTCCGGTTTTAGGCCGGACAGTCCAGTTTTTGTCCATTCACAGTCCTCCATCTGATGCAATACCTGGACGAATGCCTATTAGTCCTCTTTTCAGGATGAGCTATTTAAAATCTTCACTCGCAAACCAGATTATGCGTGCCACTGGCTCACGTCCATATCAGAAGAGATGCCTTGCATTTCATTGGTTTACCAAGGTCATGTAATGTTGTGACTGGCCTACCAGCTAGCCACAGGTCAACCCTCTAAATGCTAGTGAGTCAGTTAGTATGCTACCGTCTGTATTCCATCCAATTAAGTGAGTAAAGGAGTCATGTATGTGTTATATAGGTTATGATTTTAATTATGTTCTAGTATCGTCCTGATCTGATGCTAAGTATTACTATACAACAGATGAATTATTTATTCATAACATCTTTCTTTTTTCTCCTCTGGGCACCAGAAAGTGTTAGTCTGTTTGACAGATGGGCATATTGGCTGTTAGCTGATCTTAGCATTTTCTATCTACACATGGCAGATCATTGCCTAAAAACACTTCTCATCATCAGATGTTTAGATTTGACTGATACGTTTATGAATGTATTTGCATTTAATTCATTTTGCTGTATTTATAACCTTATAGGTAAAGCTAGTTCAACTGAATGAGTAAACTATGTGTCCACAATAGAAAATCAGGTACCAGCATCAGCCCACAATTCCATTTCAGCGGGTTTCCATTGTTATGACTCGTATCTCACCATTGTAGCGAGTCAGGCCCCATCCGCTGGTCACGCATTTCATGCCGGGAGAAAACACATCGCTGGTTTCAGCCAGACAGACGGGAGAAACGGTGGAATCAATGATGGCAGGGGTGGCCAGCTTGATCAGGGTAATGTCGTTCTCGATGGTGCTGGGGTTCCAGTCGGGATGGGTGAACACCTGGTAGGGAAATTAAGAAACCAGACTGTTATGACAGTCTTATATTCAATATTAAGAAAGACATGAGCTCTAAAACTGCATATGCGAAGAGACACTATACAGCTTTGTGTATATAAGCAATATAGGAAATCAGCTGGTCGCTGTTCAAACAGGTATCTCCATTTTGGTGTATTTACACTTTTATGTATCAATTGAAAATTGAACATGGCAGCTGCCGTTTACAGTGTGTTAAAATTTCACCATTATAAATGGGCCAGAATGCTGGTTCCAGCTGGTTCCATTGACGTCCATTAAAATGAAATTAGGTTTTTGCCCTCTCTGTAAAGCTGCCATTTTGGAGATACTTGTTTTCTTTTAAGCAGCAGCGATATGCTTTATAGCATTGAGATCAATGTAAATGAGGTTCCTTAATTTAATAATTACTTCGTTAGGCTAATTAACATCGTTTATTGCTTTGCAGCACCACCTGGCCTTGAAGTTATTACCTGGCCCACTTTTAGCAGCTGGATTTTCTCATCGCTCTTGGCTTTGTTATGCTCTCCGAGGATCACACGATGGCTAGCTCTGCAATGATGCCATACGCTCAGGGTTAACCATGCATGAATTCTGAAGCACTGTTTTCAGGCCATTGTTTTCTCTGTAATAAATATACCTGACACTGCAGTGAGCGGCAGTCACGACCCAGTTCTCATTAATCAGGGAGCCACCACAGAAGTGGAAGCCGGTGAAGTCCTGGAATTTAGGACAAACAGTGAGCTATTAGTTGCTGGAAGGGTTTGAATCTGCACACAGAGATCGCATTGCATTGCTACTAGCAAAGCCTGCGTAGAGCAACACGCCTGGTCACCAGCATATGTTGTGTTTTGGAAATATATATTGGATATATATACCAGTATATGTGTCTGGTATACTGGTCAACCACAATAGAAGCTAATAAGCTGTTATTAAATGTATGCTGTGTTGTGGAAGCTGGTGACTAGCCTCACAGCTGACCTGCGTACGATGTATAGGTAGGGATTGTGTTAGCCATGCTGTGTGAAGGCCGAAGCCAAAGCTGGGCACTATTGCTTGTCCTACTGGAGTCATTTCCAGCTATACGTTGACCTGAGGATGGGTTTACTCTACTGTTAGTTCCACTAAATATGCAGCAGTGAATATTTTACCAGGCTTGCGCAATGCTAACATTAGCATGAGTTGCTCTGCAAAAGTGAGATACGCTGAAACCTCATACCTGCAGAGAGACCTGCCAGGGCCATGAGTGGGGCACTGCCTCCTCACCGTTAACAATACGAGTGTAGCCTGTCACCACAGGGGGGATGGCAGGGACACCGCAGCCTGGAATATGAGAGAGAGAGAGATTGGGTGAGATATAGCAGCAGCTCTGAAACTGTTTTTTAGTCTTTTAGATTAGATTGGACTGGATTAGATTAGGTTACGCTAGATTAAACTTCATTGTCATTGTGCAGAATACAGGTACAGAGCCAATGAAATGCAGTTAGCATCGAAACAGAAGCACAACACACAGTACTATTTACGTAGTTGACAGTGGAGTGGTATGGACGATGTATGGCCAGTGGAGAAAACCAGATATTACCAGTATCTAATCTAATAAATTCAGCTCAGGAGGGTCACAGGGTCACACACTCTCTCTTACGGCGGTGGGTGTAGCTCTGCACATAACACCACTACCCACTAGGAAGCCACCACCACCACATGTGGGAGAACGGGGTTCGAATCCCGGTCTGGGTGACTACGCTGTGCTACACCAATAAGAGTCCTTGGGCAAGACTCCTAACACTACATTGGCCTACCTGTAATATGATTAAGCGTTAAGTCGCTCTGGATAAGAGCGTCAGCTAAATGCCGTAAATGTATAGCACATTTTCTCAATGGTTGCTAACTAGGCAGCTGTGGTTTCCTTGGCCAGTTTTTACCAAGCGCTGGAGTGCTTTGTGGTCTGATGCAGTAGCAGTTGCCATACCGTACTGAGATGCAGTTTGTGAGTATGCTCTCGATTCAAAACCACTCTTTTGATGATCTTGTCCATTTTGCACATTATGCACATTTATATACAGCCATTTATGCTATACATATTATCCATAGTGTAGCTCTACCTCCATATAGAGTCTACTTGTACATTCTGCATATATTTACACATCTATAACTTATTTATTTATATTTAAATTTATACTGTAACTGTTTCTGTAGTTTATTCCCATTCTTACATTAAGAGCTCAGTCCGTATGGAAATATCTTTATTATCTAAATTGAATATTGTATATTACTGCTCTTTTGACTGTTTATTGTTTCTTTTTGGAGAACATACAACTAAATGTGCTGTGTGCAAGTACAATGACAATAAAAGGATCCTATTCTATCTATGATGAGTGCATTACAATTAAAAGCCCTTATTTCAGCTGTGTATATGGACACATCCCTAATGTTTAGTATTGGTGATGGTCAATAATCAGATTGATGTTGCCAGTTTCTGAGCCATATTTTGTAAAAATCTTAATATTAAAGATAAATGGAAGCACCCTCTTTTAGTAAGTCAAACTGTTGGAACACATCTGATATTCACACATAGTGATCACACTGGATAGCTGTTTAAGCTTATTCCAAAAGGTTAACAGAACAAGGACAGGTCAAATCTAACCCAGCTTCACACTGCCACTCTCTTCAGACCATTCAAGACCATTTCAGAGAAAACTCACTCACCGTAGGCTGCACCGACCAAGGCGAGGCAAGACACCAACCACAGGAACGCCATGTCTGACAATCTGACAGCACTGGGTGCAGCAGTAGAGTATTTAACCTCTGTCCCTAACCCCACTGTTACCAATGAGCTGCTCCAAACCCGGTACGTCACAATTTCCATTCCAGCATTGGCTGTTTGCCACCTGTAGCTAGTCCGCTAGTTCTCACCGTTTTACCTGACTAACATTCTTTTCAGGTACACTATCACATGCTGACCTTCACTTACACTACAGCGTGGAATACATGATAGTGGGAAATACTGTATTGACTGCTAAATGGAAATGCTCATTTGCAAATTGCAAATGCAAAAAAATGCAAATTTTCATGCTAATAAATCACCTGTTTTACACATTGTCCATACCCAAGAAATGATTTTCCCACCATTTTGAGAATTATAACCCCATATCACTGACCATTGTGAATGTGAGGGAGTGTAATATTTTCTGAAATTCTTTAATGTCCATGTTTATTAGTAAATTCCATTTACATTTCCTAATAATAATGCTAAACATATGATTAACTGACTAAATTGTTATCTCTGTCTGTTTTTTTGAGATGGTGTTGGCATGTTATGTTGACCCAATATAACATATAGGTGCTGTAGGAACTGTAGGAACAAAAGCTCATGGTTGCAGTATGCTAACTTCAGGAAAACTCATTTAACTTTAACGGACATTACTGGCGGAGTCATTTATTCCAAGTCATTGTGGAGCATTTCTGCTGGCCCACTCATCATAAACTTTAGCATGATGCAAAGTGTAACTGGCAATTTCAAATTTCAGCAAGGTTTTGTAATTGGTAGAAGCAGATATAGGGTCACATGCAACATCCTCTGTTTCTACTAGAAGGCATCAAATGGTGCGGATTACCCGTGTTGCCAGCCATGTACAAATCCATGTCGAATAATAATCATTTTCCTTGCTGTGTGTATATATGTATCTACTGACGCTTCACTGCTGTTGTAAATTTATGTATCTATGTATGTATGTAAGATTTTCATTTGTCCATATAGCTAAACCGGTTTTCCCAGAGTATTGAGTTTGGCTTTAGAGGATGGTATTACAGTGGAGCTACCACTCCATTCTGATTTCCTCCCCACACATCCAGAAATCCCGTATCAACTTTAACACATATAATAATGCAGAATTAAAGTTCTTATCAAACCAGCTACCAATCTATTAAAGCATGGCAGTGACGACCATGTGTATGTATTTTATTACACATAAGATGGCAAATATTTCAGAAAGAACATCCTGAATAATGGAAACACCTGCGGAGACACACTTGCATAGCAGGAGCACCTGCACGTACTATATGGGTGGTGGATCGTTCTCAGCACTGCAGTGACACTAACATGTTGGTGGTGCGTTAGTGTGTGTGGTGCTGGTGTGAGTGGATCAGACACAGCAGTGCTGCTGGACACTTCAGTGTAACTGCTGGACTGAGAATCATTCACCAACCAAAACTATCCAGCCGACAGCGTCCTGTGGGCAGCGTCCTGTGGGCAGCGTCCTGTGGGCAGCATCCTGTGACCATTGATAAAGGACTAAAGGATGACCAACACTGCACTGTGCAGCCGCAGATGAGCTATCATCTCTGACTGTACATTTACAAGGTGGACCAGCAAGGTAGAAGTGCCTAATAGAGTGGACAGTGAGTGGACACAGTGTTTAAACACTCCAGCAGCACTGCTGTGTCTGATCCACTCACACCAGCACCACACACACTAACACACCAGCACGTGCTCAGTGCGGAGAATGATCCACCACCGACATCATACCTGCTCTGTTTTGGTCCTGACCGTCGAAGAACAGGGTAATACAGTATACAGAGAAACAGATGGACCACAGTCTGGACCTGTAGAACTACAGAGTGTCCTATATGGTCAGTGGAGCAGATTAAATATACAGTGACTGTAGAAACAAGGAGGTGGTTTTAATGTTATACCTGATGGATGTTTGGATGAAACGGATATGATATGGTATATGGGTGTGATATATGGACATTGGCTATGATATATGGATATGGTTATTTATGGATCACTCTCTTTGTAAGTGAGGACAAGGAGGTCTTGTGCTTCAGATAAGAGACCTTTAAAGTTGAGAAATGGTTTTTGCATCCACAGTATGAATACAGCTTGAAACCCTTCAGAAGCTGAAATTCTGCTTTAGCTCGTTATTACCCTCAAATGTCCTCCTTTAAGACTAACTGAATTATGTGTTAGAAGTGCAGACCAAGCAGAAAATAATCGGCCACTTGAGCAATTTCAGCTTCTACCATCTAGCTGAAAGATGTTAACATCTATATTTAAATCAATGCGTGGGCAGACCTTATTAGATAGGCCTTTAATGATGCTGGTAAACGATGGAGTCAAAAAGTTTGGGCATCCCCACTTATAAAATGTGGCCTGTCCAAAAGTGAAGGTGCATTTAATACTTGGTGCTCCGGGAGTGCTGGAGCTTTTAAGTGTACAGCTGTTGAGTTGTTGACGCTGAACGCTAGGGGGTGTGATTAGAAAAGTGAGCTTGGAAACAGCATGTGGTGGATGCCACAGTATTACCCAGAGGTGTAGAAACAAGGAAGGTTAGCTTGTTCTTACCGCATATTAAATGTCTTACAGCGGGGGTGCACAACTCCGGGCCGGGAGGGCCAGGATCAAGGACAATTTAGTAGCTTCATTCTTTAAACATATCCACTACAGCTGATAACTAGTCACTTACCTTTATGGGATGTAGCTGACACTCTCATCCACAAGCTTATTCATATCACAGGTAGGCTAATGCAGTGCTAGGAGTCTTGGCCAAGGACACTTATTGGCGTAGCATAGCATAGCATAGCATAGCATAGCATAGCATAGCATAGCTAGTATAGCATAGCATAGCATAGCATAGCATAGCATAGCATAGCATAGCTATCCAGATCAGGGATCAAACCCCCATCTCCCAAGTGGAGTGGAAGGTCCCTGGTGGGTAGCAATGCTATTCGCTGAGCCAGAATGAACACTACTGGACCCTGGTGTGCTTCTGTCTTAGAGCATCTAGTATCTAGAGATGGTTCAATACTTTCAGTTGCTGTATTTATGATTTTTTTTTTCATTCTTTTCTTTTTATTTCTTCACTTCAAATCTGCAACACCTAAAGCCGAATGTCATGCTTAGACAACAGATTTATTATTCTTATTTTTTTAGTTGAAAAAATAATTGGATTTTCTATTTTTTCCCCATCCCAGATCAGATTTTTGCTGGTATTGCACGGTTGCTTAGGTGATAAACAAAAACGAAGCAAAAATTAAGAAAGGACCTCTTTTTTGTACATGCCCTGACTTTGACTACTGGCTTTATCTTGAATTTCAGTGTAGTGAAGCACATGTCAATATTTAACATTCCTTCACTAACACTCTGTCCAGCGGTGTTAAACTTTAGTCAGCTCATTGTGCCTCAGTCTCATTCAGAAGTTCAGAACAGCTTGACCATGTGACGTTTATCAGCTATAGGATATCTGTTTAGGTGTATCTTCTTCGTTGGCTCAGCCTGAGAGCTTTTAATGCTAAAACTAAACATGTAAATCAACAGGAGTGAAACTTGGTGGGTAGGTTTGACATCCTGAGATATGAATATGATTCAAGGTTTATGCTCAGCCACACATATGACGTATTGCTGTATCTGACTGACCCAACAACCATGATTGCAGATATTCAGCGAGCAGTGGTCCTCTCTATGATTCATCCTGTAAGTGCCAGGACTATTGGCAGACGGCTGAACCACAATGAGACTTACAAAGACCAAAGACTGCCTATCTGTAAGGCTATGTCCAGAACATGGCCGCCATATTGGAAGTTGCCATATTGGTTTAAGGGTATTTTTTTCCAATGGGAAGGTGGTCATGTAGCATATCAAAGAAAACCAGAATTTTCTCAGAAATCGATTGCTGCATTTAGATGTGTAATATCTCAGGTGGATCAAAAGTTGTCAACACAAAGAGTTGCAATAACAACCAGGAATATTCCCTGTGTGATGCACAGCTTTTTGACTGAGTGGTGTGAGGTCAGGTGATCTGGGCGGCCATTCCACAGGACCATGACAGCCAATCCAAAGACCAAGGAATTGAATATCCAGCCACTGATAAACACCTGCTCCTATTGGAAATAACTGCCATCTTCGGTCAGAATGGATGGGAACGCTTTCCTGTAGCATTGTCAGGTAGCCCTGAGCATTTAGGGTCTGGTCGATGAAAATGGGTCAGATTAGACAGGTGCCACACCACACCATAACTCTCACATCACCTACGAGGTTGGTAAAAGGGATTTGACTGATTTGTTGTTGAGGTTTCTTCGTCTGTAGTGGTCTTTGGATGACAACTACAGTACGTGGCTTGTTGTCCACAGTCCCGATTTTTTTGAATTTGGCTGTAAAGGATGCAACAGTGCTCTGTGATATTGGTGGTCTTTCTGGGTGTCTGTTGTTATGATAGTCTATGGTTATGAAACAGCAGCTGCATTCCCCAAAATTTGCCCATGATCCAATATGGCAGCTTTCAAGATGGTGGCCATGTCTTAGACAAAGTTAGGACCCCTCGCCCATTACTTGCTGGGGTATTCAAATATGAATTTCTAAAATGAAAGGGTTTCCTGGGACTTTTCACCCTGTGTTTGTGTGTGTGTGTTTGTGTGTGTATGTGTGCATACATGTACCGCAGGTTCTTGGTGAGGAACTGATGGTTGGGTTCTAGCTTTACTGGCAGATACAGTGAGCATCTGGTTCATAAGAACAAGGTCCAGCAGCAAACACACAGGACAACACAGCTACAGACTGGCAGAGGGCCAAACCCACTCTCTACTGACCGTGATGAGCGCCACCTCATTCCAATGTCCCTTAACCACCGTAAGATGACCTCAAGTGACCTACAGAGAGACTGAGGTGAAACGCACAGTGAGCATGGTTCTATAACTATCTATGATTTTCTAAATAAACAGATCTAATACAATATCTGATCTGGAGTTTGGGAGACATGGTTCCAGTAGTGTAGAGAATCAAACAGAACTGAGGAATTCTGGTCCAACACAAACCCAGAACCTGTACACCTAGAGACACTGATCATTTTGAGGTGGTCTCTTAAATGTTTCCAGAGCTGTATATCGTCACTGTCCAAAGAAAAACAGGTATCTCAAAAATGGCTACTTTACAGGAGAGGCCAAAAACCTCATTTAATTTGAATGGGAATCAATGGAACCAGACGTCTTTCCAAGCAGTTTTGGGCCATTTCTAAAAATCAACAAAAATGGAGATTTGGATAGCAATGATATGCATATATACTGTATATTGTGTGTGTGTGTGTGTGTGTGTGTGTGTGTGTGTGTGTGTGTGTGTGTATGTGTGTGTGTTATCATATTTAACAATAACCATATTCTCAGTAATCAAGAAGTAAGGACACGCACACCAAACCACCTGCCCCACAATATGCAAATGAAATGATAGAACTTGGGGAAAGCAGAGCTGGATTTTGGTGATTTACTCAAGCTGCTATAACGGCTGGCCTCTGGGATTGGCTTGCCTTCATTAGCTTAGCCTACAGCGAGAGACTTCTGTTTCCCTGTGTGCTTTAGTTGTTGTAATGAGCAAACTTATTACAAGCTGAACAAACACCAGTTAAAGTGGATATCTTCATGCCTGGAAGTGTTTCTCTGGCACAGCTGTGCAAAAAACAGTTTACGTCTTTGTTCTCAGACTGGGGGGATTCCTGCCCACTCCAGGATAGTGACTGGTGTGAGAAAGCACTGCCTCGTCGCCGGCCCCAGGTACTGCCATGACCTTTTCTTTGAACCAGACTAACATTTTCACCATGGTCATTCATGAAGGGCGAATCAATGCTGCTGTGTTGCCTTCGCTATTATATTAGTCTTACTATAAGTATGTGGACAGATACTATTGAGTTCAGCCACACTGGTTGCTAACAGGTGTATGAATCAAGCACAGCCAAGTAAACTCCACTGATAACGATGGGACGCAGAATAGGGGTGCCAATAATTGTGGAGGGCGCTGTATGTCTGGACATACATCAACACAAGAACTGTGCGCCAGAGGCTTCATGAAATGGGTTCTATAGCTGAGAATCTGCACGCAAGCCTAAGATCACTATGCCCAACTGCAAGCACCCAACCACGATGCCAAACCACACCCCCACTGGATTTCTTTATCTGACTTCATTAACTTCACCTGTTTGTTTATTAATGACCTTTACTGTCCACACATGCAGCACTGCCTTCTAAACCATGTACTTGGTATGCACCTCACTTTAACTAACCCGGCATACTTGAACATCTAAGCTGTGTATTGTATTTATCTATATACTGTACACCTGTACAGAAAGACGTCTGGTTCCATTGACTCCCATTCAAATTAAAGGAGGTTTTTCAGCTGTTCACCTGAACACTTTATATATCTTATACTGCTACAACCACATAACTGCACACTTTGCTGCCTCAATACACTGTACGCTCCTACATGTACACCTACACCAAGCTGTATTTTGCTTTCTCCATCTGCTAACTGCATCTCAGATCTAGTCTTCACATTCTGACATACAGATCTCACTGTTTACTGTTCGTCTGTTGTCTTGCACTGAAATAAATAAGAGCCCACTCCAGGATCATCTTCAGTCAGCATCTCCACATGTACAGCAGGTTCTTAGTGAGGAACAGAAGGTTGGGTTCTAGCTTTACTGGCAGATACAGTGAGCATCTGGTTCATAAGAACAAGGTCCAGCAGCAAACACACAGGACAACACAGCTACAGACTGGCAGAGGGCCAAACCCACTCTCTACTGACCGTGATGAGCGCCACCTCATTCCAATGTCCCTTAACCACCGTAAGATGACCTCTAGTGACCTACAGAGAGACTGGCGAGCGGTGGCTGGGGTGAGATGCACAGCGAGCATGGTTCTATAAATAGGCTTCTGGAGGTCATAATACAATATCTGATCTGGAGTTTGGGAGACATGGTTCCAGTAGTGTAGAGAATAAAACAGAACTGAGGAATTTTGGTCCAAAACAAACCCAGAACCTGTACACCTAGAGGCACTGTTTATTTAGAGGTGGTCTCTTAATATTTTCTACATATATATATATATATATATGGGCACCTAAAGCCTTAAGAAATTCACAAACTTTTCACAAACTTTTTGTTTTTACCCTCACTAGTGTATGCTGCAGAGGTGCTCATTCCTGGCCCTGGAGATTTACGACCCTAAGTGTTTAGATTATTCATTAGGTTAGAGCTGGAGCTAAAATCTGCAGGGTGGTAGCTCTCCGGGACCAGGATTAATCACCCCTGCCAGAGCCTCTACTACACAATACATTCTGATATATCAGGAGTGGGTTGTGACTGCTGCCCATTGCAATGTCAGGAAAGATTAGACTCCACTGAAATCGATAAGCTTAAACTGAATCAAAGAATGTTAAGAGCTCCTGCAACCTCAACACTACAGAGACGCCTGGTATTATATCGACATGTATCTGTATCAGCTAAAACTGAAGCCATGGACCTTAGAGAGCATGATCATTCCTCTGATACTGAGGCCATCCAGAACATTGATCATCATCTTAGTTTAACATGCTGGCACCAGTTCACTTCATCTTACACAAGAGTTCATGTGGACGAGTGGTCAGCAAGGAGCAGACCTTTCAGTTGAAACCCACTCATCTTCAGCTAGGCTAGCCTAAGAGAGCTAATAAGCCAGCCATGCAAAATCTGAATATGGTATTTTGTCTGAATGTTGACTTTGGAGTCTGGTCTGTCAGCAGATGGAGTAGTTTCCCTATAATCCCAGTTTGAACCAGTAAATCAAATCTTATAGTTTCTCAGAACCAGAATTGCTCTACTAAGCCAATTGTGCTGCACATACAAGGAATTTGTCTTGGTCAGAATATACATCCCTGAGAGCAACAGGACAGTGGGCCACTGCTGGCCCGCTAATAGTAAAACTTGGGGTCCACTGAGATTTTCCCCAGCCTTTTCTAGGCTGCCCACTGGTGGTTATTCAGAGTATTAACTTTTACCATGCTATTTTTCACTCACCGAGTAGCACAGTGGCATTACTGTTGCCTTACAGCAAGAAGAACCTGGGGACAATTCCTGGCTGGGGAGTCCTTGTGGAGTTTCCCCATGTGGACACTCTCCCTGTGTCTCTGGGAAGGCTTTCTTCCACACTCCGAAGAAATACTGTAAGGTTCAAGTTAGGGTTGGATGTATGGAGGTTAGGCCGTGGTCAAAAGCAAAAGTTTAGAAACTGGGAGAGCACAACCATGCAACAAATCCAAGGACGTGGCCAACAGAACAGCCAGAAGTCAGAAACCAGGATGGGCAAAAAACAGATACAAGGGCACAGGAAAAAGTCAAGGTAGAAAAACAAGGCCAAAGGTCCAAAACGGAGAGATACAGAACAAAAGGAAGAGGCTTGGTGCTCACAGGGGGCTGAAACATTGCCTGGTGAAGAGCCAAACAAACCACACAGTTTATGTCGGCAATAAAACAGGAGTAAACAACCAATAAGCAGGAGATCTGGGATAGCCTGCCGGCTGGGAATAGGAAGTCGTGTTATCTCCCAAGGCATTCTGGGAAATGGAGTCTTTAACAGTAAGAGTCGGTGCAGAGCCGGAGAGATACATGACGCATACAGTCAGGTGAATTAGAGACGCTAAACTGGACCCTGGTTGTGGGTGTATAACTGTGTGTCTACCTCGTGATAGATTAATGGCCTGTCCAGGGTGTTTCCTGGCTAGCACCCAGTAAGTGCTGGAATATTGCCCAGTAATGTTTCAGGTTTATTTGTCATTTACACAACATGTCAGGACATTTATGCATTGAACAGAAAACTCAACAATATATATATACAGTAAGTGTCAGTGTCCAGGAGTTAAAGATGCACAGTATATACAGTAAGTGTCAGTGTCCAGGAGTTAAAGATGCACAGTATATACAGTAAGTGTCAGTGTCCAGGAGTTAAAGATGCACAGTATATACAGTAAGTGTCAGAGTGTCCAGGAGGTAAGGATGCACAGTATATACAGTAGCACAAATGCTCTGATATGTACATTTATTAGACAAGGATAGTCTAGCTAGCTAGCGCCCATAGGTAAACATTTACAGAGGATTTGTTCGCTAATATCTAACTTTGCTATCTAACCGTTGGATAATGTGACAGTTTGACTAATGTGACCCAGTTTTTAGTGTGTTGATGATAACATGACATTGTTCTGATCCTGCAAGCCGTTGTAGCCCAAAACGGGACTGCAGTTGTGAAGCTTCAAGCTGGTGTTGTAGCTCTCGTCTTTTTCTCTTCAGTGCTTCGTTCTCGGTTTGTCAAAGCATCTGCCATTGCTGAGGTCGTTGGAGTAACTCTGTGATCATGATCAGGCGCTATCTGCACTTCCATCTCTTGGTCGGTGTCAGACGCCGGTGTCAGAAGGGATCTTGGCCAACGTTGGCAAACATTAAGCCTTGGTGCGGGCATGCTGTAATCGTTCCAGGCAAAAAGACAGGGCACCGCTCCTTTTTTGAGTTTTCTCTTTCCCACGGCCGTCACAACAAAGTGACCTGTGTTGAAATGCCTACTACAGACTCGAGGACTTTGAAGGGGGCTGAAGTCGTCCCCACGAATCTGTGTAAGCCACCGAGCCCGCACCTCAGGATCCACTGGAAACCTATAAAAGCTAATCTCCGAGTTGTAGCTTGAAGAATTAGCACACAGAGGCACACAGCGATGTAGAGACGTCTTCTTCTCTTGACGTTGATACGTCAGTCGTTTCTCCTTTATCTTAAAAACACTCATGATCGCTATTGCTTTCCACAGATTCGCTCAATTCTCCTCACAACCACTACAACCGGAAACAGTGATGCATACCAACCATAAACCCGAAATTAAGAGATGCCACACACAGCGAATTACCCGATTGTTAAATAAAGCTCATCTGACTTTTCGCTCTGCGCATGTCGAGCTCTTTGTTCCTGACATCTCAGTTGTTTGTCATATTAAAAGCTTTACACATTTATAATCTATTTAAGGAGATAAAAAAAACAAGCTAAGTCTTCATTGAAAGACAGTAATGTTGGTCGTCCGAGGATGGACTGGCAGTGGCATACAGTCAGCAAGGTACCGACCTTATCAAGCCATATACAGTATGCTTGCTATCTGTGCATGCATGACATGTGACATACAGGGGTTGGACAATGAAACTGAAACACTTGTCATTTTAGTGTGGGAGGTCTCATGGCTAAATTGGACCAGCCTGGTGGCCAATCTTCATTAATTGCACATTGCACCAGTAAGAGCAGAGTGTGAAGGTTCAGTTAGCAGGTAAGAGCACAGTTCTGCTCAAAATACTGCAATGCACACAGCATTATGGGTGACATACCAGGGTTCAAAAGAGGACAGATTGTTGGTGCACGTCTTGCTGGCGCATCTGTGACCAAGACAGCAAGTCTTTGTGATGTATCAAGAGCCACGGTATCCAGGGTAATGTCAGCATACCACCAAGAAGGACGAACCAGCATCACGTAGTGACCTGGCCACTATCCTGCAAGAAGAATGGCTTAAACTCCCTCTGACCACTGTGCAGGACGCAGTATATGTCATTCCCAAGACGAACTGACGCTGTATTGGCCGCAAAAGGAGGCCCTGCACCATACTAATAAATGATTGTGGTCTAAAACCAGGTGTTTCAGTTTCATTGTCAAACCCCTGTACGTACCAGACGTGGAGCTGCTGTTATTCACAGCATATCACAGAGAGATATGAAAAAGATATGCTGGATGCATTATTGTACAGAGGGGATTGTACAGTCAGTCCTGGACCGCAGCGAGGGGGGGTCTGACAAAGTTCTATTTAAAGTGCAGGGTGTCCGCTGCTCTTAATGAACTCCCCAGCTCTGGGCTAGATGCTGTTAGAATGTCTGGTTCTGGAGGCTTTGATTGCGCTGTATCCTGTGCCAGGAGGAAGGGTGTCCAGGGTGAAAGTGGTCAGCTATAATCTTGCCAGCGCACTCCATGACCCTGCCGTTGTGGATGTCCTGAGGCGCTGACAGATTACATCAGATGATTGTCTCTGCCAGGCTGATTATGCGCCGGAGTTTGGCTCGTTCTTGTGAGCTGAAGGAGCCAGACCAGATGGCCACAGATGAATTGATGATCACTGTATAGAACTAGACCATCAGGGTCTATGTATTTTCTGCCGCTGGCTATAGTGCTATGGCTATGGTTCTTGCCAACTTTAGGTCACTGGGTATGGTGGAAAGCACAGAGCTGTTAATGAGGGGTTGGGGCAGGGGGAGTTTTGTACAGTCATTCATGCAAGGCGTAGCTGTCAGAAGCCAACTGAGATGTAGTAGCTTGTTAGTCCTGTTCTATGGGTGGTCAGTCTGGCTAATGTAGCACCTGCAGACACAATGTGATTGCCTAGTCTTCGAATTGGGGAGGCTTGGCTAATGTTGTAAGTACTGTATAGCTGACAGTGCTGTTTTAGTACTAGCCGAATACGACCAGCAAGCTGTAAAAGAAGCCAGGGCTTATTGTGTAAGGGGTAGCTGCCGAGGACAGGCCTAGCTAATGCTAACGCTAGTTTTTATAATGTAATGTAGCAGACTGAAAAAAGGGTTAAATTATTTCCAGTTAAAATAAATAGGGATCCTTAACATTTATTTTTCTTTATTTAATTTGATTGAACTACATTTAGTTCAACTTGCGTGTGTTTTGGTTAAGTTATATCGAGTGAATGAGAAGATGGAAAATCCGTTAGCCATTTAGCTTAGCATAGGGACTGTTCTAATCGGAAGGAGAATCCCGCTCTTTGTACTTTTGTATGTTCTGTAATCCAGTGCTTTTAGCTTGTTACTGTCTGTAACAGTAGTATTTTCTCTTTATGCTAAGCAATAGCTCAGCTGCCTAGCTTAGCTACTCTGGTACGGCCAGAGGTACAATGCGGTTCTCTGTACCATTTTTTTTTTTGTTATTGTAATTGTGTTTCAAGTATTTGTTTCCTGAAGTAAGACATAATGTCAGCCACAAAATCTAAAATGAGCTTTGTATTGGAAAGCTGGTTGTTTTTTCATATATATATATATATATATATATATATATATATATATATATATATATATATATATATATATATATATATATATATATATATGAAACATTGGAATGATGTTTATATTACAGTGTAAATTTCTATAGAGGGATTTTGTATACTAATAAGGAATTAGGAGCATAATAGTCTAGATTTAAAATGTTCATGTGATGTTAAATGCATCTGCATAAGCTCCCAACAATTTCATGTATTTAAAATGTGCATTTCATTAAAAATATGCAGTAAACTGATCCAGATCAGAAAGTAGGTTCAGAATAAACCTTTTGCCTCAGGCTGACAACACATTAACCTGTGTGTTGGTTTCTTTCTTGTCAGAGAGAGAGAGAGAGAGAGAGAGACAGACAGAGACAGAGACCAATAGAACCAACCACAATCATCATACAGCCATCCATGGCGATATGCCATTTCGTGCACGGCCCAGGTGTAAGGGTCCAGCAGAGGGCGGCAGCAGCGGTGCCGTTCTGGGGGAACTACAGCCTGGAACTCCAAACCCCAGAATGCCCCAGGCTGATCAGGCCAACGAGCAGCACCTGGGGCGTCAGCAATATAAGCCCCTACCACACAAACACCTTTGCTACACCTTTGTAGAGGGGTAGCCGGTAAGGTACTAGAGAAAAAGAAAAGAGAGAAAACAAGAAAGGAGAAAGAACAAGAAAAGAGAGAACAAGAAAAGGGAAAAAGAGCCAAGTAAAAATAAATAAATAAATAAATATTTAAACAACTGCATGGCACGCAGTGAACAAGAATTCCCCTTTCGGTTAAACCCTCTACCGTTTATTTCTGTTCTTATACAAGCTTTTCGTTTTATTTGAATACACTGCTCTGGCGTTTCCTTTGTTTGTTTTTTCCTGCTGTTTTTCCCTCTCACCCACTAAACCTCATCCTGACTGGCCGCACGTGTGCTGCCAGGTAGCACAGTGGTAACACGTGGGGTTAATACTACGAAGGTCGGGATCCCCACCTAAACCCTCACAGTTCACCAATACAGTTCACTTCTCACAGACACAGTTCCACATCCACATCCAGGAAGTCCGGCCCTGCGCTTGGGTTCACACCCCCAACCGCACCGTGACACCAGGTACCCCTAGGCCTCGAGGCTGGCGCAGTAACAGCATTAGGGATGGGTCTTGTTAATGGCTCCAGTGTGTCATCAAGCCTTAATGCCAGTGATTTTCACACTGTTAGCTCAGGGGACGGCTTGGGAAAGTGAAAGTTGTAAGATGTTATCTTGTGAGTGAGGTAGCAAGTTGACCAGCATGCTAATGGAAAGCTGACATGATTTATCAGAATCTGAATGGGCATGAAAGTGGAATGGCCTGATTGAGCTTATGTTGGGAACCACACACACAAACCACAAACCTGTCTACAGTCATCCCAAAACAAATGGTACTGTGACTTATTGGACCATGGCACATTTCGCGAGTCTTCTAGGGTCCAGTTAGCAAACTCATGAGTCAGTCGCCATGTCCAGTGTCCAGTGACAATGTCCCATGGAAGCAAAAGGACGCTGCACTGACCTCCAGGATATGTGTGGGGCCTCCTGCATTGAAGGTGGAGGTGATTTCCCCCAAAATCATGTCTGTTCGCCAAGACGTATACAGGCAGCATTAGCAAACATGGTGGCTCAACACCATACTGAGAGACATTAAATAAATAAATAAATTAAAACTGCACATATCAGCCTATACGTACGTATATGGGTGCAACAATTCCTTTATTGGTGAGCAAAATATTTGGATTTGTGAGAAGCCTGGAGTTTCGGTTGGCATTGTGTCCTGGGGAAGCACGTCCACCAGGCATTATAGCATTATGATATTGCATATTGTGTGTTCATGTTCTCATTATTATTGCATTATACTTTCATTAAAATCTACTTCACAATGCATTTCTTCCATGCTTGTTGTGTATCAAGTCATGTCAATTTTAAAGCAGCACATAGACTCCTTATATTGTCAATTTTTGGTGCTTAGCAGCACATGTTATAGAAAACTTCTGTCTTGATATTAGGAAACAAAGTCAATTGAATCATGAAGTCAGAGGACAGACGGCAACAGGTGGTGCTGTGAACACCCAGGCTAGCTGCAGTGGCAAACATTAGCCTTGTGTCCAACTGGTAATGCTGTTCCAGGGCAATAATGTTTTTGGTCGCTCCAGGAAGACTAGTTTTTATCAGGAGGCGTGTGGGTGGCCTTGTTGGTGCGGTGGACTGCTTCCGGAATACAGAGTTCAGTAACCCTAACGGAACAGGCTAGCTAGGGAGATTAGCTCTCGTTAGCTCACATGCTTCAGAATGAATGTTTCAGAAATGCCCAGCAGATTAGTTTTATCAGAGGTGTGCCTGGTGCATGCGCCACTTCAGCTGAGGCTACATACAGTATAGCATCTGTTGTCAACTTCTATTCCTTGTCCATTCATCTGCTACGGCTAAGTGGGAATGTTTTTCACCGTGTGCTCTGCGCACACAGGACGCAGGTGTGTCTGACTTTTTGGGGGGGACTTTTCAGTCATGCTGTACCTAATTTATATCCCTCATCTGTTCACTGGCTCGCTGTCCTTTGGATAATGTTAATGGCCGTACCTGCTGGGAGCTGCTGTGAGCGCATTGGGATTGCTTTAGAAATTTCACACTATGTTCATTTTTAAAGAGCATTTCTACTTTGATCCTATAAACCATAATCTAAAGTCCCGCTGGTTGTTGCTATGATTGCAGGTCTCTTATTTAAATTGAGCTTTTAGTTCAATGGATGCTAGTTTTGACAAAGCCAAATGTATAGCTCCTGTGACGTTAGCAAGACGTTAACATTGTACCTGACTGACCCAACAGCCACGATTGCTGACATTCAGCAAGCAATGATGTGCTCTATGAGTCATCCTGTTAGTACTAGCACCATTGGAAGATGGCTGCACAGCGCAGGACTGCCTGCACGCAGACCGTTACAACAATTGCACTTAACACCACGTCAATGCAGCCAAAGACTGCAATGGTGTCATGCCAGACTGTCATGGAGTGACTCAAAGGGTCATCTTCAGTGACGAGTCCCGCTTATGTCTTCATGGAGGCGACCACTGAATCTGTGTGTGGAGGCACCGTGGTCAGCGCCAACGGGAACGGTTTGTTGTCACATGGCCTGGTGTCACTCCACCACCACCCCTACCGCACCATCTGCAGGAACCGTGTGAGAATATTCAAGCTGCATGGGATGGATTACCACAAGGCACCATTAGAAACCTCTAGGACGTCTCCTTGACATCTCCTAGGTCTCAATGCCAAGATGGCTGGCATGTTGTGACTGCGAACACGAAAAGTTTAGAGGGTGCTATGTTACAGCAAGTGCCCCCCAGCATGTCCCCCTGTATCTCCTGCCATCTCTGATAGCTGACTCACAGCCAACCACCCCCCCCCACCCAGCTCCACTGAACAGGACCCCGGCACTCTGCCAGAAGGTCTGTCTAGTCTTTTACGAATATGACAGCACACCATCTGGATGCCAGAGCCATCTTTGTAGTTCAAGATTCTGATAGCGTTCAGGTCGCTGCTCTTCTGTTGTGCAGTATGGCTTACTGGGCCACAGCTGTTTAGGTCGGAGTTAGACGAGAGGCGAGGATAAGTTTCTATAACACAGTTTTAGCCTTTCCCTGAGGAGGCTAACGGGAGCGTGGGAGGTGAGGTGATGCTGCATTTAAACCAGGGCTCCCATTCAGCAGCTGAGTTTTGGTAAGAACCATTGTTGCCTCAAGTACATGGAATCCACCAGTGCTGTGCACTAGTTTTATGAAGGCTGGGTGTCATTCTTATCCTGTCCTAAAAGCATTCAAGTATGGAGGACATCACGGTCAAACATCTATATAAATGTCCACCCTGTGTAAAATTAAGGAGCGTCAAGAGAGGAGGAAGCTTAGATCCAGATAACAGCAACATAACAGGTAACTACCAGCATGATGGTACGTACCCTCAAAGGTACAGCAATGGGTTAATACCAAATGTCTTTTTGGGGGAAAGGTAGACAAGCTCCCCAGACAAAGAGTTCACTCTCTGTAGGTGTTTTGTTTACGTGGTGATGGGTCCTATGGTTGAGGGGACAGTAAATGTGAACTACAGTGTCTACATTAAACTTTGCCGCGGCAGATGAACCCTACGTAGAGGTGTGTGCTAAACTTAGTTTAGCAATCCTGAGCGGTCCTTTCTCGTGTTATCCCTTTCTGGTTTTCGACTCCCTTCGTTCCTCTAGGCATTATCTCTTGACTCAACTCGCTTATCTGAACACTGATGTGGCTACTCCAGAGAAACTTGTCCATGTCGATGTCTCTACAGCTGGTATTGATGCTTGTGGAGATATTACACACTGTTAATCACATTTCAATCACAGGTGACTCATTTTATGTCTGGTAAGCTACTGTAACTGTCACGCCTCCGCGTCTTCCCGGCTTCCCCTCTCTTCGGGACTCCACTTCCCAGAGGGCCACGCTCGATGACGTCATGTCTATGCGCCCCCGTTCGGACTCCGTGATACTCTCTAGGTCACCTGAGTTTTAGCCGCAGCTGTCAATCACTTACTTCCTGTATTTAAGCCACACACAAATGCTCACACTTTGCGAAGCTTTGCCAAACTTAGTTTAGCAATCCTGAGCGTTCCTTTCTCGTGTTATCCCTTTCTGGTTTTCGACTCCCTTCGTTCCTCTACTACTCTTTCGCTGTATCCCTTTGGCTCGGACTCTACGGTTTGTACATGTGCTTCCTCACTTTGGTTTTCCCCTTCGGTCTTCCCCTGTAAACCTGTTTTCCCTCGCTGCTTGTTCTACCTGGTTCTGACCTCCACCTGTATTTTGTCTAACAGTAACTTGGCCGATCATTTTTAGGAGCTCAAGTGGCTAAGCTAGCTAACCTTCATAAAAGGAATTGTCCTTTTTAATGGCCTGGTGAAAATCCCTTGCAGCCAGTGACTGCCTGATGTCTGGAACCCATAGACACCTGAACCCTATGGCTTTCGTCCCTGGTGATGCTCTGTCAGACCTTCGTTGCAGCTGTCTTTGGTTCCTGCTTGTTCTTGGAGTGTTTGACCTTTCGTAAGTGAAGTGCATGCTCCACTGGATAAAGACCAGTTGGCCATTTCAGAGGCGCAGTTATAGCATTTGGTTGAGTCTAAGCCAATCAGAAAGCTGTTTGTGCTGTATGTCTGCCTTGGAATTCATTGCTGCATTGACAATTGATTACGTCACGTCATCAATAAATACAAGGGAACCAGATCCACTGACCGCAATAGCTCCCCATGCCATAACAGCAACTCCAGATGAGGTGGTATGCTCTGGATCATGAGCGGTTCATACCTTTCGCTGTGCTCCTCTCTTTCTATACTTCTGTCCAAGTTATTTGTCTGGTGAGCTTGTATGTACTTTCAAAATAATGTTTAAAATAAATCAATAAAATGAAAAAGGCTGGAGACAAGACAGAGTGTGTTGAGTCATTACAACTAAAATATCATTTCAGTGAAATATGGTGCAATAATCTTCCCTTAATAAAGGGTACTACAGACTTACCCTTCAGGGTATCACCCCAGTGCCAGGGAGAGTGCCGCACAGTGACCTTTTTTTCTGAAAGTGTATGTTTATCACAAACCTTAGTTAAAATATGTGTCAGTCCAATAAATCTTGGTGCAGATTTTAGAGGTAAATGGACGTAGAAGGTGGAGATGAGGGGAACCGGTCTAATAAAGCTTTCTCTACAAACCCAGGGTGCAGTAATCCTGGTACTCTCACAGCTTTACTTTTTTGGTTGTTTTGAGACTTAACCCAGAAGAACCCACGGTGACGTATGTGTCACCAGCCTTTTAAAAGTCTGTATAGTTGCTTATATGGCTTTATCCTTCACCTAAACACACGGAGTCCCTGAGTGACCTATACCCAACATCCTGGATGCAGTCACATGACAGATGGTGAACATATGACCTCATTTAGAAAATGGCGATGTGCTTGGTTAGTGCAGTTAGAGACAAAACCAGCTCATTTTACAGCCTGGGTTTTGTACCTATAAGGTCTCAACCCATTTAAGAGCTCTAATGTTCATATACCCATATTCTATATTACACACACCCGTATTCTATATCACATATACCCATATTCTATATTACACATACCCATATTCTATATCACATATACCCATATTCTATATTACACATACCCATATTCTATATCACATATACCCATATTCTATATTACACGTACCCATATCTATATCACATATACCCATATTCTATATTACACGTACCCATATCTATATCACATATACCCATATTCTATATTACACGTACCCATATCTATATCACACATACCCATATTCTATATTACATATACCCATATTCTATATTACACATACCCATATTCTATATTACACATACCCATATTCTATATCACATATACCCATATTCTATATTACATATACCCATATTCTATTACATATACCCATATTCTATTACATATACCCATATTCTATCACACATACCCATATCTATATTACATATACCCATATTCTATACTACATATACCCATATTCTATACTACATATACCCATTCTGACAGCATTTCTAGAACACCATGATGGAATAACAGGCAGCCCATGAAATCGTTGTTGTTGTGACATATGCTACCAGTATTATGACCCTATAATACTTACAGAAGATGTCATGTGACCTCTTTGTCACAATAAGACTGATCTTTTATGATCTTATAACTGACCCTTCATTATTTTTCCTATAAGGGGAAACGTTTACCTGGAGTCTTGCTTCATAAACACTTGCATGCTTCTGAGGGCACCAGATGTTTGCAATAGCTGGCAGGTCAGGACCGCAGACAGACCTCTTTAGTATGATACAGTGATACATTCAGAAGTCCGGGTTAATTTATGAGCACCTTTTACAACAGATGTTGTGACAAAGCAGCTTTACAGGGATTCTGGGTCCCAGCTCCCGATGAACAAGCCAAGGGCGACACCTCGAGAGGAACCATATTCCGTCCCCTATACAGGTGGTGCTGTGTGTATTGACAGATAGCTAAACGCAGAGATACTTGAATGAAGACAGGCGCTAGAGTTGTAATGATCAAAACTCACAAAGAAGACAAACCACAAAAACCCAAGGGAAAAAGGGACTGGATTACTCAAGAATCGGAAGCTGGGGAAATACGCTGTAAGGTAATCAAAAAAAACCCAGGGATTAGTCAAAGGATTCAGAAACTGAGGCTCCTAACTCCAGACGGTACGGTGGTTAATGCTCCACAAACACCTAGTGAAGGGAAGGCCATTTAAATGGAAGGATAATTAGTTGGGATGGGGAGCAGGTGAGAGAGGGCAGATGCGGGAGCAAGAATCCTCAGAATTCTGTTGAGTTGGACCTCTGGTGGCCGGCATGAGAACTGTCCCAAGACTGCCTATCCTGAGATGCCCTGACATGAGTAGAGTTCAGAGTTTGTTGCTTGTGCTGTCCTGAGCAACATGAGCTTCCAATGCTCTCTACTTTGTGGAAACTGACTCCTTACTCTTGAACTTGCTGTAAAAACTGTGCTTGCATACACAAAGACATATTTACACAATATAAACTTACAGCAAAGCTTCTTCATGGATGGCAGCATATGCTGCTGCAAAACCCACATTTATTGTTCAGTATTCATAGTGCTTTCACAGATGTGCAAGTCACACAGGTCATGTGCACTAATGCCCTTTGCCTTTTAAACTTTATGCTTATGACAACCTGGAAGTCTTCGTGGTTACCAAAAAATAAATTAAATTTAAAATTTTATATATCAGACTGTGGACTTTTCCACTTCAGCTCGGTCCATCTTAAATGAGCTCAGGCCCAGAGAAGTCGGCAACGCTTCTGGATTCTGTCTTTGTCTGGTTGATATTTACGTGTCAGGCACAGAGAACTTGCCACGACGCAAGCAGAGCTAAAAGCCAGAGGGGTTTTATTTAACAAACAGGAAGCTGAGCACAACAGGAAAGAACAAGCTGGTATAAAACCAGGTCACTGCCGGGTCAGGAACGAGAGACAAGCAGAGGTCAAAACCAAGCCAGCAAACAGAATCAGAGGGGAAAACCGAGAGAATGGTCTGGAAAGCAGAAGGAGAGTCAATAACTAATGAGAATATAGCAGGCAGAGCCAAGGGGGAATCGGGAGAGAGAGAAAGAGAGATTCGGAGGGAAAGTCAGAACCGGAAATGGCGATAGGTAAGTCCTTAATATGTGTGTGGGGGGTTTATTTGCAGGTGTGTAAACGATGACAAGAGAAGCTAATCAGAACTCGGGGGAACTAGACCGGAAGTGATTGGATGACTGGGGAGTGTGAGTATGACGTCATCAGGCAGTGCACTCTGGGAAAAGGAGTCCGGCAGACTGGCGGTGACAGGGAGGCCCGGAGGCATGACATTAACTTGCATTTGTGGAATAGCAACAAGCTATGTTCATAGACTATTGTCTTTCAGAAGTGATCTCTCTACAGAATGGTGCTCTGCCGCCTGAGGGCCTGAAGACCCCAGTCATCAGTACTGGTTTTACACCTTGTCCCTTGCATACAGACATTCTCTCTGGTTTCTCAGAAGCCTTTAAGTGGTGTAGGTGATGAAACCTTAATCCTCGTTACTGTTTTGCATTGAGAAACGTTGGCCTTGTATTGTATCACTTGTTGCATTTGCCTGTACAGTACTTGATCGATGACCCCCGCCATCTTTACTTCTGACAGACTCTGTAACGGTCCAGGCTGTACCGCCTGCAGCCAGCAGAGGGCGGCAGCAGCGGCGCCGTTCTGGGGGAACTACAGCCCGGAACTCCAAACCCCAGAATGCCCCAGGCTGATCAAGCCAAGGAGCAGCACCTGGGGCGTCAGCAATATAAGCCCTCACCACACAAACACCGTTGCTACAGCTTTGTATAGGGGCAGCCGGTACGGTACTAGAGAAAACAAGAAAAGAGAAAACAAGAAAAGAGAAAAAGAGCAAAGTAAAAATAAATAAACAAATAAATAAATATTTAAAAAATATTTAAACAGCTGCGCAGAGTTGACAGTATGTGTCACTCTGCACGCAGTTAACAAGAATTCCCCTTTCGGTTAAACCCTCTACCGTTTATTTCTGTTCTTATACAAGCTTTTCCTTTTGTTTGAATACACTGCCCTGGCGTTTCCTTTGTTTGCTTTTTCCCGCCGTTTCTCCCTCTCACCCACTTAACCTCATCCTGACTGGTCTCACGTGTGCTGCCCCGTAGCGCAGTGGTAACACGTGGGGTTACCACTACGAAGGTCGGGGGTTCCCCGCCTAAACCCTCACAGTTCACCAATACAGTTCACTTCTCACACACGTACTTTCACGTGCATCCACATCCAGGAAGTCCGTTTGCGCAAGCGGATTTCTGCACTGCGTTTGGGTCCAACACCCAACCGCGCCGTGACAGACTCCGCCTCTCTGGGATGCTCTTTTTATACTAAATCATGTAACTAACCTGTCACCAGTTAACCTAACTAGTTATATGACCCAACTCAGCAATACACAACTTTCTGTGACAACTGCTTACAGAGAATCATAGATTTAAAAAATTTTGGGGTCACAATGTCCAACTGAATCCTTTTCAGGCCCCATCACTGCAGAGAGAGCTTTTTTCTCTCGTCCAGTGGTTGAAAATCCAGTTATAATGCCCTTGTATTTAGCCAGTTAACTGAATCATGTGTATTTAATGAGCTAGAATGCTGAATCCTGTAGCAGTAGCGGTTGCCTGTATTGACTGGAGTCTGATGCATCCATGCAGAGCCGCCCTTGTGAGCTTAGTTGACAAAAGATGTAGTCTACCTAGCTTATAAATTCTGCCAGTGGTTAGTGAGTGCAGTAATAGCTCATAAACTGTCCATACAGAGTGCCTTATTCCTGGTGGAAATACAACAGCAGACAGCTGGACTACAGTGACCTCAGACTGACACTAGGTGGCATGGTTAGAAATGGAAACTTCAAATCCACATGTGGTTTATTTCCACAACAAAACATCCTGTGGGCGTCCTCCTGTGGGCAGCGTCCGGTGGGCAGCGTCCTGTGACCACTGATGAAGGACTGGAGGATGACCTCTACATCTACAAGATGAAGCAGCAAGGCAGGAGTGTCTAATAGAGTGGACAGTGAGTGGACACAGTGTTTAACACTCCAGCAGCACTCTGTCTGATCCACTCACACCAGCACAACACACACTAACACACCACATCAGTGTCACTGCAGTGCTGAGAATGATCCACCACCCACATAATAACTGCTAGGTGGTGGTCCTGTGGGGGTCCTAACCATTGAAGAACAAGTTATACAGAGAAACAGATGGTCAGTGGTCTTATATGGTCATTGGAGCTGATCAAATGCACAGTGAGTGTAGAGAGAAGGAGGTGGGTGAATGTTATGGCTGATGGATGTACATGTCCTATTATCATTTCTGGAACAGGACTCTTCATCAGCTCAGTGTAGGTGAGGAGACTCTAGTGTCTCTCAGTCCACCAGTCTTTAATAGAAGCTCATTCATTAGTCTGACACTGACATCTATTCAAATGATCATAAACACAGAACACTGAAGGAGAACAAGTTACTTTAGCTAGAACCAAGCTCTGTCCAGCAGGTTGAAACGAGCTCAGAACAAAGTGACCACTGTACCCTGATTGGTGGATTTGCTTCATACTTCTTTCGTTTGGCCGTGTTGGCTTATGTGTTTTTATGCTCACATAAGCCGAACGGAAGGACAGACTTGGACATAAAGCGGTGGAGTAAACAGTAAGACTTTGAAATGTAGTGGAGTTAAAGTTCAGAGACCCCCAGAATGGACAAGCACTACTGAGAGACACTACTTCTGTATGTGTAGCTCAATAATTATTGATCATATCAGTCGACATTTATCCATATTTATTGTTCCTGGTGACCTTTATCTTCCATGGCAATCCGACACTTTCCTCTGGCTGCAAGTAGATGAGGTCCCCAGCCCTGGCCCTGGAGGACCCCCTTTACATTGTTACAGTGTCCTACCAAAAACCACCTACTTCGACTCAGCAAGGTCTTGTTAATGAGCTGGTTAGTTGGATCCCATTTGTGTTGGGAGCTCTAAAATGCACAGTGCAAGTGTTCCTTCCGGACCGGAGGGTTGGGAACCGCTGGTGCAAGGTACCATTGTTGAACCTTTGAGGGTACATTTACATTGCTGCTACCCTGGTGAAGAGAGCTGTAGCTGCACAGTCCCTCGATGAATTAAATCACACTCACTCTCATATTCAGATTCGCTCATAAATCAGACCCCACAGAAGTCCTCATGAACGAATGTGACTCAGAACAAACAGAGGTGCTTGTTGTGTAATAGAAGCTGTACAGCACTTCTGGTATTTTGTTACTAGGCATTATTATCACATGAGTTATGACCAGAGGCTGCTCAGTTGCTCAATGATATGTTTTCCAGTGACGCTTGCGGTTGGTATGGGTCAGTGAAAGAGTGGCCTGCTGCAGCAAAGCAAAGGATGAGGTAAGTGTAATGTACGGTTGAAGGAAAGGTCAGGAGCGTTAAATCAAAAACTAAGCTGAACTCGATTAGAAAAGGAATTTCTCATCAAAAAGAACTTCAGTGAACAATATTCTTATTCAGTCAACAGATAAAACATTCATACGTGCTGCATCGGTGTAGAGACTATTTTACATTTCTGAGGAATGGTGACTCATAGATTTATAAACTAGCGTAATATCGTGCGGAGTTACGATTTGATATATTGAAATATATTGGGAGACTGTAAGCAAAATTATATATCACAGAGTCGGAGTGGAAGAGTCTAACTCTGCTATCTAGTGGTCAGGGGTTTAAACGCAACACAAAATGAACCGCTGATTTAACAAAATTAACTGATTATGTGTTTCTTTGCTGGAGCTGAATAACTGCCTATCCTGTGTGGGCTGATGCGGAACAAGTTTCGAGTTCAAGTTTCAGGTTTATTTGTCATTTAAACAACATCAGGACATTTATGCATTGAAATGCTTGTGGTGAGGCTCAGGTTAATACTCTACATCATGGCAGCATTAATATTTATGCTAATTAAACAAATTTAATAAAGAGATATAAACGAAAGCTATACTAAAAATACAAAAGAGTTTGTAGAAATTCTCTGAAATATATATATATATATATACAGTTGTGATCAAATTTATTCAACCCCCACTGAAATAAAGTGTTTTGGCCAGTTTGACATTGATTTTGATCATTTCAGTCATCTTATTTACAATTATATCAAAGAGGCACTTATAAATTAGACAAATATAACATAATATTTATGATGGAATAACCACAAATGTCTTTACTGTGCTCACATCATTATCAGTTTTATTCAACCCCCTAGTGACATTATTTTTTAGTACTTAGTACAACATCCTTTTCCAGTTATGACAGCTTTCAAGCGTGAAGCATAGCTTGACACAAGTGTCTTGCAGCGACCTATGGGTATCTTAGCCCATTCTTCATGGGCAAAAGCCTCCAGTTCAGTCACATTCTTAGGCTTGCGCACTGCAACTGCCCTGCTTCTTTAGGTCCCCACCAGAGGTTCTCAATTGGATTTAAGTCTGGTGATTGCGATGGCCACTCTAGAATGTTCCAGCCTTTCATGTTCAACCATGCTCCTAGGGGACTTGGATGTGTGCTTCGGATCATTGTCCTGTTGGAAGGTCCAACGTCTCCCCAAGCCGCAGGTTTGTGACTGACTCCATCACATTTTCCTCCAAGATCTCCTCCTGGTAACTGAAAGGGAATTCATGGTACCCTGCACACGTTGAAGCTTTCCTGTACCATTAGAAGCAAAACAGCCCCAAAGCGCATAATTGACCCCCCGCCATGCTTTCACAGTAGGCAGGTGTTCTTTTGTTCATAAGCCTGGTTCTTCCTCCTCCAAAACATAGCGCTGGTCCATTGTCCCAAACAAAAAACAGTTTCATCTAAATTTAGTTTTCATTCCCCCTGACCAACAGTACACACACTGTCCCCAAAACCTTTGTGGGCTTGTCCACATTGACTTTTGGCATACTGCAGTCGACTTTTCTTGTTCTTTGGAGTCAGCAGCAAGGGGGGCCTGGGAGTTCTGGCATGGAGGTCTTCGGTTATTTATGCAGTGCGCGCCTTATTGTCTGAGCTGAAACTTCAGTGCCCACATCTGACAGGTCTTTTTTTCAGTTTCCTTAGCAGTCACGCGGGGATTTTTCTCCACATTACGCTTCAGGTAGCGCACAGCAGTCGCGGTCAGGATCTTCTTTCTGCCACGACCAGGTAACGTTTCCACTGTGCCCTTTAACTTGAACTTGCGAATGATACTTCCGATAGTGTCTCTTGGAATATTTAACAACTTCGCAATCTTTTTATATCCATTGCCATTCTTGTGAAGAGCAATAACCTCTTCTCTTGTCTTCTGGGACCATTCTCTTGCCTTCACCATGCTTGTAAACACACCAGTAGATGTCTAGAAGGAGCTGAGTATCACAGTCCTTTTAAATCTGCCTAATTGGTGCTTATCATGCTTGATTGCTGCTCGTTGACATCCACAGGTGTTTTCAATACCTGATTGAAAACACTGGAATGAACCTCTGTTCTTAGGAGTGGTAGTCGTAAAGGGGTTGAATAATTGTGTCAATGAAGAAATCACAAAAAGGCCATTTAATACTTTATGACAAAAACAATTGATGCTATCTTAGTTGCATTTAGTTCTTTAACAAGTCCTTGTAAGATTTCATTATGAACACAATTACAAATGTGCACTGAATTCCATAAAACCCTTCGCAGCATTGGGGGTTGAATAAATTTGATCACAACTGTATATGTCTTGTTAAAAGTGTCTCAGTGATATTGTACATCGCGGTGACATGATGATGATGATGATAATAATAATAGTAATGATGATGATGATAATAAAGTGTCAGAGTGCAGTGGTATTGGTAGTGTTGTTATTGGTGAAAGGGTCACAGCTTGTTCAGGATTCTGATGGCTTGTGGGGAAAAACTGATCATTAGCCGGTTTGTTTTGGCCTGTATGCTGCGGTACCTCCAGCCTAAAGGCAGTAAGGTGAACAGGCCATGTGGTGGGTGGCTACAGTCCAGCTGGATCTTTTGGATTTTCCTCAGGCAGCGGGACAGGTGGATTTTCCTCAGGCAGCGGGACAGGTGGATTTTCCTCAGGCAGCAAGACTGGTAGATGTCCTCAGGCAGTGGGACTGGTTGATGTCCTGCAAGTCTGGAAGTTTGCTGCCCATGATGGATTCTGGTATCCTCACCACTCTCTTCAGGGCCTTGCAGTCATAGGCAGTAAGGCTGCCATACCAGACAGTGATACAGGCCATGAGGATGCCCTGTCTGTAGAAGTTGGCCGGATGGGTTCCCGTTTTGAGTCTTGGTTTCTTCCTCTTGCTCTGACAGAGTTTTTTCTTTCCACTCTGCAGGCAGGATTCAATAACTGATTATAATATTAGCCTTAATCTGCTCCTTCTAAATTTAGTCTTATTTATTTTGACTTTTTTGCTCCATATATCTTTGTTTGGTTTTATTGTCGTAATGATGATGTAGACTTTTTGATTCAGTTTAACCAGAAATTCCATTTTATTTTCTTCCCTTAAGATGTAAATACTCACCTGCATCGAAAATGGCGGGCACCCTTGAACTTTCAAATGAGAAAAACCTCGATTGATTGACTTTTGAAAATCCCATATTACTTATTTTCACTTCAAATCAAGGAAACATGTCTTCTGACCCGTGTGTGTTTAAACAGTGGTATGCGATGTATGCTGTGTGTAATCAGTATGTATGTAATGTGTGGTATGGATGGGAAAGCTGCAGGTGTCTACTGGTAAGCACCATCAGGTGACCAGTCAGAGTCAAGGTTTTTGCTATACGCAAACAATCGCATGGAAAAGCAGTTTCTCAATAATGACCTTTCTTTAAGCACCTCTTATGAATGATCTATTAGCAGAGCTCTCACATGTTCTCTCATCAATGAATCAACTTTTGATTGTTCGTTAAAGTTGCCTTTGCATCACAAAGTTGAACTGGAGTCTCACACTGAGGATTTCTGGGAATGCTTGTTTCACTGCAGATAATTCAGCATTTGGTGATTTTATTGTCTCACAGTACTGCGCAAAAGACTTAACCAGACAAGAGAACTGTTTAACCCTGCTGAAAAATTGGAATTCATGCTGGTCCATGTTGTAATACACAATGCATCGCCAGAAGAATAGTTGCTCCCAGACAGAAGTGTGGTATTGCAATGCTATTGCAGGAAGATGAAGGTTACTAGGTTACTAGGAACAATATATGATAATCACTTACAGGGGTTGGACAATGAAACTGAAACACCTGGTTTTAGACCACAATCATTTATTAGTATGGTGTAGGGCCTCCTTTTGCGGCCAATACAGCGTCAGTTGGTCTTGGGAATGACATATACTGCGTCCTGCACAGTGGTCAGAGGGAGTTTAAGCCATTCTTCTTGCAGGATAGTGGCCAGGTCACTACGTGATGCTGGTGGAGGTTCGTCCTTCTTGGTGGTATGCTGACATTACCCTGGATACCGTGGCTCTTGATACATCACAAAGACTTGCTGTCTTGGTCACAGATGCGCCAGCAAGACGTGCACCAACAATCTGTCCTCTTTTGAACTCTGGTATGTCACCCATAATGTTGTGTGCATTGCAGTATTTTGAGCAGAACTGTGCTCTACCTGCTAACTGAACCTTCACACTCTGCTCTTACTGGTGCAATGTGCAATTAATGAAGATTGGCCACCAGGCTGGTCCAATTTAGCCATGAGACCTCCCACACTAAAATGACAGGTGTTTCAGTTTCATTGTCCAACCCCTGTATATGATATGATATGACTCATATGTGCAGGCAGTCATGGGCTGGAGGGTAGGGAACCAGCCTTGTAAGCGGAGGGTCACTGGTTCGATTCACTGAACTGACAGTAACAACTAAGGTGGCTTTGAGCAAGGCACCTAACCCCCAAATGTGCCATGGATAGGGCTGCCCATTGTTTCAGGCAAGTGTGCTCACTGCCTACTAGTGTGTGTGTGTGTGTGTGTGTGTATGTGGGTGTTTCACTTCATGGATGGATTAAATGCGGAAGGCTGATAATTTTTTTAAATTAATTAAAAACTTAATATATATAGATATATATACACATATGTGTGTGTATGTATGTATGTATGTATGTATGTATGTGTATATATATGTGTGTGTGTGTGTGTGTGTGTGTGTGTGTGTATATATATATATATATATATATATATATATATATATATATATATATATATACATACAGTATATACACATATATACATAATCTCAGTATGGTGTCAGGCCAAAATGTTGCCAGCCGGAGTTAGGGTGAAGTGGAGTGACACCAGAGGCCTTCTGGACATATGACGTGTGACAACATCTTGGTGCTGACCACAGTGCCTCCTCACACTGATTCACTGGTCGTCCTCATCAAGACCAAAGCAGGACTCATCACTGAAGATGACCCGCTGCCATTCTGGGTCACTCCATGACAGTCTGCATGCATGCAGTGGTGGTTGGTGTAGCTAGCAACGCCAGGGAGTCGCCACCACATGTGACAGACTGGGGTTCGAATCCTGGTCTGGGTGACTACGCTGTACTACACCAATAAGAGTCCTTGGGCTAAACTTCTAACACTACATTGGCCTAGCTGTAATATGATTAACCTTGTGAGTCCCTCTGGATAAGAGTGTCAATGTGAATGTCAAATGCAGTCGTGCAGTCGTCTGCCAATGGTGCTGGCACTAACAGGATGACTCACAGAGGGCACCACTGCTCATTGAACGCCCACAGTCGTGGCTCTTGGGTCGGCCAGGTGTATTACAAGCATGGCTGAGGATGAAACTTGAATCATTCACATGTCTCACGATGTCAAACTAAGTTTCATTCCTGCCGGTTGATTCCTGCAGGGTGCAGCTATCTTTTGAGGGCAGTGATAAAATACTGGGCGTTCTTGATGAGCGGTCTGGAAATGGTTACTCTAACACATACAGCACATTAGTAGTTTCAAGCATTTGGTGCTGTATGTCCCTCTATGGCTTTAATGACACTGTGCACTCCATACGGACTCCTCAGGTGTCTGTATAAGTGTCTGAAAAGATCAAATCCACCTGGTAGTTGCTTGAATATGAGCTCCACTGACAAATAAGTCTAAAAGTTTACATACAAAAACCCAGATTTTTAAACCGTTTGAACTGTAAATGGCTATACACATTTTTCATATGTCCCTTGTATAGTGATGTCAGATCAAAACCTCCCATATTCCATCATTTATCTCATAGCTGAGCCAAAAATGTGCTTAAATGAATATATATTAAACACCACTCTTCCAAATCATGATGTTACATACAGTCACATTACTAGTGGGACATATGGGCGATTCCGATATGGAAGCAAACACAGTATGGGTTCCTGTACCAATGGAAAGCGTCGCTTCAAGGCCATTTTTCTGCATACAGGCAAAAACCCATGCTCCCCCTGCAAGCTGTACATTATCCCACAGGCTGGAGATAAGATACAGAGCGTATGGGCTGGTGGTGGGTATATAAAGCCCTCAGACTGAAGACCATCATTCACCTGGAAACATGGCCTTCTTCTGGATCCTGTCCTGCCTCGCCTTTGTCGGTGCAGCCTACGGTACGAGCTGGACATAGCTATTTGTTTTTGCTGCTGTTATTAATATAGAGGCAGAAATATTAAATAAGGTTCCAATATTAATATTAATTGAGATTCCAATGGCTGGATTTGTTTCTATGGGTAGAAATCTCTAAAGTTCAAATTTCTCAAGTGTCATTTTTATTTCCCCAGGCTGCGGAGTTCCTGCTGTCCCCCCAGTCATCACTGGCTACTCCAGGATTGTGAACGGTGAGGAGGCAGTTCCCCATTCCTGGCCCTGGCAGGTGTCTCTGCAGGTAGGATTCACATCTTGACTCATTTACACAGTAATCTGAGATGCATGTCGAGGAGAAAGATGTCCCCTGTAAAGACGTTCTACTGGAGGTTCTACTGGTTCTCTGTCATGGAATCCTAAACCTAACAGTACCCAAAAAGGTTCTGGTTCACTGAAGATGCGTTTCAAGGTTCAGTGCTTCTTAAAGAATCAGTTTTGGACATGATATGCTTGAGTACGCAGAATCATCTTTAGGTTCTACATCATTTAAAGGTTCCCTAGAACCCAAGCACCATTACAGAAGTTTTGTTTTTAGGACTGCAGATGTCTGTTAGCATGCCCAGCATTGCAAAGCTATTGAGTCATGATTAAGTTATTGGAGTATTAAAGTCTCCACTCATTGGCAGGTTCATAAATAAATTCTCAACGCTTAAGCCTATGTTTAACCTCAGGCTTTTTACCTCCTAAGGCTAACTACATGGATGGCAGAGTCATTCTTTGGTCACTGTAGTGTGTAATAAACGTTTGGATCTGTTGATTCATCCATAAGTGTTCAAATGAATATGGCTCTGTATACAGGACTACACCGGTTTCCACTTCTGTGGTGGCTCCCTGATCAGTGAATGGTGGGTTGTGACTGCTGCCCATTGCAATGTCCAGTAAGTATCCCCCTCCCATGTAGAGCCACGTGTTGGGCCCATGGTAGCCTTGTCAGAGAGCCTGTTACTGGTTTTGCATTGTACTGACTGTTACTTTTTCCAGGACCTCCCACCGCGTTGTCCTGGGGGAGCACGACCGTTCCTCCAATGCTGAGCCCATCCAGACCATGAGTGTTGGCAGGGTGCGTATTTTAACATCAGTAGCACTCGCTTAATAATTACAATGAACAAATCATTGAGTTGATCCATCTTCCAGCTTTCCAACCAAGTCGATTGGTTATTAATATTAATATTAATATTATTATTATTATAGTTCATTTTGGCTTATATGTAACCGAACCATTCAGCAAACTTGAATATCTCTCCTGCATCAGGTTTTCAAGCACCCCAAGTACAACAGCTTCACCATCAACAACGACGTCCTGCTCATCAAGCTCGCCTCCCCTGCCCAGCTGAACCTTCGCGTGTCCCCTGTGTGCCTGGCTGAGACCAGCGACTACTTCCCTGGTGGCATGAAGTGTGTGACCTCTGGATGGGGCCTGACCAGATACAATGGTATCTCCTTACATGTTGTTTCTCAAACACCACTGGTAGTGTCTAAAGTTGGTATTGGACTGGAGTCGTGAGGCTACTAAATAACATAATCATATCTATAAAAATAATATATATAATATAAATAATATCTATAAAATAGGACAAAGCAATAGGCGAAAGTCAGGGTTAGCGGAGTGCATCCAGGACCAAGGCAGGTTAGCTTGCTAGCTACACTGATACTAACCCAATTTCTGACCCCAAACCAGTATTAACTGGTTTATGCTAAGATGATACTTGTGATAATTAGATGTTTTGCTGGACATCGTGGGGCAGCTAAACGTTACTGCTAAGGCAGAGAGGGGAAACTCTGCTGTTGCCGTATTTATTTTATCCCTGCTGGTACTGGTTGGCAGTTTTCTTCATGTAAAGTGACTGTAAGGTGGGCAGCCCCGTCATTTTCAGTTAACATCATCCATATAACTTGCCAACGTTTTAAGTGCAGCTGGGATAAATTACTGGCTCATCACATTCAATGTTCATTTTTCAGTCTACCCAGGGTTCAGCGGGAGCTTAGGTGTGTGTAAAGAAACCTTTTCAGAGGTGTTCTTTAGCGCACATATTTACAGGTCATGAACTCATTAACATAGATCATAAACAAATTCTTGGTATATATTGTTCTATAGATGGTATATATATATATATATATATCATCGCTGTCCAAAGAAAAACAGGTATCTTTAAAATGGCAACTTTACAGGAGAGGCCAAAAACCTCATTTAATTTGAATGGAAGTCAATGGAACCAGACGTCTTTCCAAGCGGTTTTGGGACATTTCTGTTAGTCCATTCTTCATGGAATTTCCACACAGAATAAACAGCAGCTTATGTGATCAAATGATGCATAAAAGTAAAAATCAACAAAAATGGAGATACATGTTTTTCATTAGACAGCGACGATATGGTATGTCGATTTTTATGCGTTATCTGAACATGCCAGTATTTACTTGCCATTTACACTGTATGAAAATATCGTTATTAATGGACCAAGAGAAGAAATTGCAGAGAATTGCTTGGAAAAAGCTAAATCAGGTTTTTGCCCTCTCCTGTAAAGTTGCCATTTTGGAGATACCTGTTTTTCTATATTCTGGCTGCTCTCTGAATACTGCCTTTACATAATGTAACTTATTGTACTGAATGCAGAAAGTTTCTAGATATGGTGCAGATATGATTTCAGATGCAGATGCTACAATGTCATTTGAATATCACTGTAATATTAATAAAAGAACCCATATTCTCAGCTTTGTCAGCTTATCACTTGTTTTCTTCTACATTACAGCTCCTGATACCCCTGCTCTGCTCCAGCAGGCCACTCTTCCTCTGCTGACCAATGATGACTGCAAGAGTTACTGGGGCAATAAGATCACTGACCTGATGATCTGTGCTGGAGCTTCTGGAGCTTCCTCCTGCATGGTAAGCCATCAGATCTAAGGAGACACAAACAAATCTAGCCACACTGAGCCTTTTACAAGTCTGGATTTCTAATACATCCATGCGATAGTCAGTGTAGTAGTAAGAGTCCTTGAGGAAGACTGATAATGCTACATTCGCCAAATGATACAATGTACTGTGTGTGTTTCAGGGTGACTCCGGTGGTCCTCTGGTGTGCCAGAAGGCTGGAGCTTGGACCCTGGTTGGTATCGTGTCCTGGGGCAGCAGCACCTGCACGACCAGCATGCCCGGAGTGTACGCCCGTGTGACTGAGCTCCGTGAATGGATTGATCAGACCATCGCTGCTAACTAAACTGTCTTCAACTGTCTGGATTCAGCGTCATCAATAAAGATGCTTTGATATCTTAATATTCGACTGACCTCTTACTCCTTAAAATTAGAATAGCCTGTAGTTCTGCAGGAAAAGCTCAGAATGGTTCAGTCATAGTTCCAAAATCGGCACCGAATAGCCACTTAGGACCACTCACTTCCCAGGTGTACCAGGTAGGCTGCCATACAACTTGGGCTATATGCTGTATATCACCACTGTCATACTGAAGCATCATATCCCAACTTTGTAGGGGAATAAATTGATAGTCTACTTCATTTAAATATTAAAACTGAAAGCATGGCAGACATCAGGCTAGCCCTGCATCCCACATCACTAAAACTCAAGAAAGAACATTCTCAAACTAACATTTACATGTAAGGTATTTAGCAGACGCTCTTATCCAGAGCGATTTACAACCGTGCTTAGTGTTCTGATGGATAATATTCCAGCTAGTAGGAAGTTTAGAGCCTAGAACTCACCACGAGCTCAGACACTGCCCGAACAGGGGGCCAGTGCTGGTACCTAGAGATTAATACACAGACATAGAGCAAGTAAAGCATTAACTGGCAACCCCAGCCCAGTGCTCATTCCTATAGAGGAGAAAAGGTCATTATAAGTGCAACACAATACATATTGACAAAGGTCATTATAAGTGCAATACAAAGGTTATTAAAGTGCAACACAATACACACAATTTACACGTCTGCTAGAGCTCACTCACTTAAGTGCATTACGAAGAGATGGGTCCTCAGTCTGCGTTTGAAGACCGCGAGAGACTCCGCTGTTCGGACGCCCAGTGGGAGTTCATTCCACCATCTGGGAGCCAGGACAGAGAAGAATCTGGATGCTTCTCTTCCATGAGTCCTCAGGGATGGATGGTTCGAGACGAGCTGTACTTGAAGCATGAAGGGCTCGAGGTACAGCTCGACTCTTCACCATTGCCATAAGGTAGGGAGGCGCTGGTCCATTCTTGGCTTTGTAGGCCAGCATCAGAGTTTTAAATCTGATACAGGAAGCCAATGAAGGGAGCGCAGCAGCGGAGTGACATGAGTGAACTTTGGAAGGTTGAAGATGAGACGGGCTGCAGCGTTCTGGACAAGTTGCAAGGGCCTGATGGCCCGCAGAGGAAGACCGGCCAGGAGCGAGTTGCAGTAGTCAAGCCTTGAAATGACCAGAGACTGGACCAGCAGTTGGGTGGCTTCCTGAGAAAGAAAGGGTCGTATCCTCCGGATGTTGTAGAGGAGGAACCTGCATGACCGAGTCAGGTTCGTTATATGAGCCGAGAACGATAACTGGCCATCCAGAATCACTCCAAGACAGTTCAAGTGTCAAGGGTATTTATCATTTGAGGGTAACAAGATTTCAGGACTGGAGTAACAGGGGCATGTTACCCTTCAAACAGACCCGAACGTTTCTACCACTCCGTGCTGATACGCATCCATGACTCTCGCTCCAAAACTCACACGCACTCCACCACTGACTCACCCTCCACCACCGACTCGTGCTCCATCACTGACTCTCCCTCTATCACTGACCCTCCCACTATCCCTGACTCTCCCTCCAGAAACCAGAAGACCACTGTGTCTAACGTCACACTGGCAAAAACCTGGCAATAAGCTGCTACAGTTATCAAATCAACTCGTTTAATAATATCATAACTCCTAAAACATAACTTCCATTCTATTCAGTTCTACGTGTTCCATAGGAGTGGCAGTAGGCATGTTTGGTAGCGCATCAGTACACTTCTGGAATCTTGTTACCCCAAGAAGGATCACCCACTGGGAAACCTCGGGACATGTATTACGTCTGTTTAATATGAGTGGGAATAAGTCAGCTGGCTCTAGCGTTACTGAGCCTCGGGTGAGAGAGATCCACAAAGAGCCACTTTATGCTCGTTTCAACAGACTCACAGACACGTGAAACACGCACTTTGAAGATGAGGGCGTGTGTGTGTCTGTGGGTGTCTGGAAGAGCAAAACAGCAAACAGTCAATAAATTGTACAGAGAGATGGCGTGCGTGCCAATGCACTGAATTATATGTATACAGTAATATGTATATGTGATGCCTATAGACAAGTGTGCATGTAGGCAGTAATAATCTGTAAAGTAACTGTATGGTGTATTCTGAGGAGGTGTGTGTTCCGGTTTCAATGTGGAATACAGTATTAGACATTATTAATACATTATTACATGTTATAATACATTATTACATGCTATTAATGCGTTATTACATGTTATTAATGCATTATTACATGTTATTAATGCATTATTACATGTTATTAATGTGTTATTACATGTTATTAATGCATTATTACATGTTATTAATGCGTTATTACATGTTATTAATGCATTATTACATGTTATTAATGCATTATAACACATTATCAATGCATTAACATGTTATCAATGCATTATTACATGTTATCAATACATTATTACACGTTATTAATGTATTATTACACGTTATTAATGTATTATTACACATTATTAATGCATTATTACATGTTATTAATGCATTATTACACAAGTGTTATCCTAGATTATGATGTCCATTTATATAGGAGCTGGGTATATGTGAGATATAATACAGTGGACTTTTTATGTAACCTATTCAGTCAAATTTGCTGTTAAATGAAATATGCTGCGTTTATTCCTGGTTGTATTCATGTGTTGTTGTTGTTGTTGTTGTTGTTGTTGTTTTGATCACCATTACCATAGGGCTGTCCAGCTAGTGTTGTTTCTGGGTGGGATTCCCCAGTAAGATGTCATTACTGTAGCTTATGCCACAGCTGAAACAGTCCTACAGTGTCAGTTTCCATGGGATCATGCCGACAAACAAATCAAGTCACAAATAAAACGGAGCCCAACACAGCCACGTGCTTTGCCCATTATTTATTGACGACACACAGTTATGTTCAGGCTAGTTCAGACGGAATATGTACAAAAGCAGAAGCAGAAATGAGCAGTAAGAGGCACTCTGGAGTATTACATTAATACAGAACGAGCACTGCTGACTCTTTACTAACCTGTTTCCAAACCCCTGTCAATGAGACGTAGCTTTAATACACCAGCTCACCACGGAATGGTGTACACATCGCAAAAACGAACAGCTTAGCAAGTCAAATATTCTTATAGCTAGTTAATATATCTTAGAATTCTGGGTTTGAGACTGAAGTAGGCTAGTTTTTAGATTTTGTACCTCATTTTGAGGCAGTTACTTTACTTAGCTTTAAGATAAGATGCCTTTATTGTAATTGCACAGTGTACAATGAAATTGAGCAGCAATCCAACGGCACTTTACACACAAGATAGTTAAAGTTAGGGCTAAAATATGCTTTAAGTGCTTTAAGTGATTTCAGTAGGTCAAACTTTCTCACTATATTGGCAGATAACTTTCGTGCAAATTTCTTACAATAAGTAAAAAGATTTTTGCAAAATTTAGTAATGAAATTTGGCTAACTAAAATCACTTATAGCATATCGTCGCTGTCCAAAGAAAAACAAGTATCTCCAAAACGGCAACTTTACAGGAGAGGCCAAAAACCTCATTTAACTTTAATGTAAGTCAATGGAACCAGACGTCTTTCCGAACAGTTTTGGGCCTCTTCGGTTGGTCCATTCATCATGAGATTCTCACTCAGTGTAAACAGCAGCTGCTGTGTTCAAATGATGCATAAAAGTAAAAATGGACAAAAGTGGAGATACATGTTTTTCATTGGACAGTGACGATATATAAACGTCAGGCAATAAGATACATGATCTTATAACAAGCCTACAGCAACAGTATGTGCAGATACATAAACTAGATATGGGATTATTTTAATTGCCAAGATATTTGCCAAGACTTAATGGCCATACTGCGGACACCACACCGGCACTATCCTTTAAACCTGGTGTTCCTCACTGAACCACATTCCACTCTAAAGAACAATCCTACAACAGAATCATAAATAGATGAAAACAATATTCAATGTTAGTTTTTCCCTGTAACAAATTCCAAAAGGATCTACACTAAAATAATACGTGTGCATATATAAACATTCCAAAACCGCAGATACTATTGAGGTATGATGCACGGTGTACATTACTGTAGTTCAATACATTCAAATGAACCGTTTGCTAATCGCTTGTGTCAGGTTTGCATGTGCATGCGCGTGGGTGCATACTGACGTGCGTTGGTGTGCGTGTGCCAGTATGCGCACGTGTCCTCTGCACGTCTACAGCCACCAGCACCCGATCCGGACTGGATGCTAGGCGCGCCCGTGTTTGCAGGTGTGGTCCATGCTGCGGCAGTAGCAGAAGGCTTTGAAGAAGCGGCAGTAGCAGGTGTCGCAGGCGTCGCAGCAGGGAAGCTGGTGGCCCAGGCAGGACTGCTGGTGGGGGATGCAGCGGCCCGGGGAGCGCGTGCCTCTCCTCTGCAGCTGCACTGCATCAGCCACGTCCTGTGGGTACTGAAGAAAAGGTCACAAGGCGCTATAATTAGCAGGCTTGCACATATCTGACCACACAGCGATTCACGTCTTTAATAAAGGATTCTGTGCATCAGGAAGTCTTGAATGTACTGATTCAGGGCTTAAGTAGGACACTCTGGAATACAGGATTGACGCAGTGGCAGTCGATGCTGAACTCTTCTTCAGACTGTTTTCAGAAGGTTTGGTCTGATATGTAGATAGATAGATACTTTATTGATCCCAGAGGGAAATTCAAGTTGTTTTTTTTTTGTTGTTGTTGTTGTTTTTTTTTTTTTTTGTTTTTTTTAGATAAAATGTGTGCAGCTTTTTGGCTTTTTCGATGTGCAGTTTCAATGTGTTGCGACCAGTAAAGGATTATTTTTCCATATGAATGAATGGCAAAACTGTGTGGCCAAAACTTTGTGTCGACGTCTTGTAACGCCCTGTAGGTGCAGTTAGTATACTGTCTCTTTAAGAGCCTCGTGAGCGTTGTGCGCAGGCGTAGAGGCAGAGCGCGGGAAGAACGGTGTGTGTGAGGTATCGAATGGAAGAGACTACTGGACCTAGCTGTTTTGTTTTGGTCTTTTCTTATTTTTCGTAAGTAACGCTACTGTTTGAGCTTTACCCGTCCATGTTCGAACGGGCAAGGGACACTAAGAGACGTGTCTATGTCAGTCTCCTTGCTAAATAAACGAGCAAGTGGAATACCGCCAGTGTGTGCGCGAGTGTCTGCTCCATTTTGCTTCGTGCTTCACCTGCCTCTAAAGCTCACTATCCGGGCTGGAGCTGGAAATTCTACCCACCCTGGCTTCAAGCGTTACAGTCTTTTGTGAAAAAATGCTGGAGTTGTTGTCTTCTGTCTACTGTATCTACTGCCAACACAATGGCAAACACCTGGAATACCACAGCACCCACATGGGATAACACACCAACCACATAGCATGGCAGTCAAATTCTTATTTTAGGAATTTGACTTGTTTCCTCACTATTTTGGGAGAGAATTGAACTTGTTTCAACGTTTTCTGCTAGGATAGTAATACCGTAGTAACCGTTTAACCACACCCTAGCAATACCACAAACTTTAATTTAACTTTATTGTATTATTTAAAAAAAAAATCAGAAACAGAAATTTGCAATTAGAGGAACTCTGGAGTATTACATTAAAACAGTATAACTACCTCAGATTTTTTAAATAACCTGTTTCCAAACTTTTCAATGAAAACGCAGCTTTAATACACCTCCTAACCATGAAAGGGTGTAACCTGATATCTTCCAAGTCATGTCTAGGTGATATGTTTTTAAATTCTTATTGTAAGATTGTTAATTATAAGACTATGAAATCTCATTTCCAGACAGCTTTTACTTGTTTTACTTGTTTCCACTCTATATTGGGAGATAATTTGGTTCATTTCAAGCATGTTTCTTAAAATAAGTAGCATTTTCTGCTAGTATAGTGATTCCACACTAACTGTTCAGCCACACCCTTGAAATACCAGTGAATTTAAATAGAATTTTAAGAGATTTTTGAAAAAAATAGTATAAGCACAAACGAGTAAAAAGAAGTACTCTGGATTATAACACATTACATATGAGTACTGTTGACGTTTTCCATAACCTATACCCTGAAAATACAGCTTTCATATACCAGCTCATGATGAAATAGAGTATCCATTTCAAAAAGCAAATTTCTGTAAGCAAATTTTAAGATTCTTTAAGCTCATTTCCAGGCAGTTTTTACTTTTTATAGTGTCATTTAATTTTATGTTTTAATTTCTAAAGTTTAAACGATCCGTTAACTCCAAAAGTCAATGGCCTTAAAAGAAAGACATTCTCTTATTAAAGAGCTTTATTGTGCCTTGTTATGCTCCGCCCCAAATGATAAATACAGTCAATTCAGTGTATTTCATTATAACAGACTATGGTTATCATAACATTTAGAAATCAATGTAGCTCAGTTGGCATATAAAGGGTTCCAAGTACATTGATCCAATGCATCAAACTCTATTACATGTTCCTCCCAGAGTTAAGTAAGAGTCCATAACTGTACATAAGGATTTATTATGCCAATAAAATCAGCATATTACTGGTTATAGCAGTATCTTAATCTTCACTTGTGTCGAATATAATATGACTATTCACAACTGATAATTAAATAGGCATAATTTAAGGCTAGTAGAATTCCTTCTGGCTAAAAAGTGGATATTGGAATTGGTATGTCTTCATGTATTGTTACCCACAGGCTATGTAATTATAACAGCACAGGAACAAGCAGCTCCTTTCTTTTAATCAGTTGATGCCACCGTCGCACTGACCACAAGCTCTATCGAGCACATGCACACAGACAAAAAGCTCCTCAGCTTCCAAGATATTCGGAAAACACTGGTGTTTTCCCTCAGCAATCTCACATCATCGGACAGAAAGAGGCTAACGCCAAAAGAGCATGATTCTGTTTTAAGGTGGTGATTACAAGCGTACCTCATCATAGGAACCGGGGTCCACCAGCAGCTGTTCCTCCACTGAATCAATCCTGGGCCGCACCGGATCCACTCCGGGAACTGAGTCTTGCACAGCTTCAAAACAAAATGCCAAATTAAACGGCATCACAGCATTTCAATCTGAAGCAGGTTCCATCAAATGTGGATTATGTTCACCCTCACTGGTTTAAAGGGGCATCCATAACTTGCCAGTCGGTACATACACACAAGGTCACTAAGTCATGGTTTTCTGGCCAAGAGAGTTAGAACTGTCCACAGTGATGGTGATCTGAACCAGACGTCCAAAGAGCTACATCTCAGAACCTTATTACATAAACTGGATGAATACACAGCCTAGTGCCTGAGGCAAGGTTCATCAATAAATTTGGCCTAAAATAAATTTTTTAAAAGCTCAGCTCATGTTTATAGCGGCGAGGTACATGCAGGGCTACAAGGGGCAAGACCCAAGTTCCCAGGGATTTAATAATTAATAACTATATATAGTTATATAAATATGTAAATATACACTACACAGATATGTGTAAGTCGCGGGTGGTTTGGGATAGTAAATATACCGACTGTGTTTGTGCTGAAGACATTGTGACAACTGGTTCCCATCACCGCCACCGTAAAGAATTCTGGCTTGCCTAGAACTGAGCCCATCACATTAAACCACTCTAGTGGAATGAATCATGAAGCGACTGAATCATGCTGAAACTGGTGGAATCTGGCTTAGAAGCGTAGCAGAAGCTAGATTTGATTTACTTTAGCTATTCCATGAAAATTGCACTGGCTGCTTTTTTGGTTGTCCCATTGGACTAGTCTTATAAAATAGTCTTCCTCTGCGCACATCACTTTCTCCATGTCCTCTACATAAACAGTCCCATGCACAGGCTCTTCCTACATGACATGTTTGACGGACTGATGTTCTACCTTGTAAAATGGGATTTGTCGGTCCAGCCTACAGCAACTACTCTAATTTATTATAAGCAAATAAATGAAGCTTATTTAACCTAAAACTGACTCTTTACACACAATACCATCAATCAAAGTCATTTTATAAGTTGAGTAAAACTTATTTAATTGAAAAAGGGACTTTGTATATTTATTACAGTGTATAGCTTCGCCCCAACTTAACTCACAATGCACACGGATGGAGCACCAACATGGGGCATTATTGGGGAGAACCTGAGAACCTGGTTGAAGATATCTACCCCAGAGAAAGTGTGAGGACCAGTTTGAACTAGTGCTGTAGGTCTCCACTCATTTGCTTTCCATCATCTTGGTCATGACCTATTACATTCTGGTCTTGTTTAAACCACCTGCTGTTTAAAGGATGCATAGTCCTACGCTAAATTCCGTTTGGCTGATTGATAAAGTGGATATAAGTTAAGAGATCCTCTATATCAACCCTAGCTGGATTCAGAAGTACTCTGTGTTTACCGAATTTAATTTATCAGGAGGGAAAAAAGTTCTGACCTGGAGTCAAAATCCACATACAAGTGTGTCTAAACGTACATACGACCTCTCCTACTTACTAATGTCTGGGAAAAACGAACTGTCCGTCCTCCTTATGCTTGGACGCGAGTCCTCCATGCGGTTGGTGCGGACGAGACCGGACGCCACCTGCACCATGTTGAGGCTCAACCAGCCGAAGATTATGAGATTCAACATGGCCGCTGATACAGAGAGGTGTTTGACACTTTGTCAACCTGTTGGCCAATTGATAAAAAAGGAAAAGTTTTAGAGATCAAGTACGATTAATCACAGTGTAGAGTCTGTGGAGGAAACGAGAGAGGGCACTTTGCCATAATAATAACAATCTATCAACCTAAATCATATTATTTATGAAGGTAAAATGCTGTAAATGGGACCAAACAATATTAACCATGTGTCTAATATAAAAGGGCACATTCATCAAGCCGCCTGCAGCAGTCTCAAAGCCAAGCACTTACCGTAAGCCTGGTTTCCCAGATGCAGATTACAAGCAGCTCTGAAGTGGAAATACGGATAACAAAATGGAAATCTATAAACAGCGTAACTGAGTGCAGGATTCGGCTCAGTCTGTGTCCGGGAAAGCGGCCCTTAGCGCAGGCTAACTTCTTACGTGAGACTCAAAGCTGACTGAAACGCATGGTAACGTGTTGACCCAGAGGCTGTGCGCACTGTGTGCATGCTCTTTATGCCTGTGTCTCTACATGCATGTGTGTGTGTGTGTGTGTGTGATGTCTCATACCTGCAGTGTTCCTGACCCCTCGGTTAAGGGTGTGCACCGCACGCTCCTTTATAAGAGTCCCTGGGTTAGGAGGAGGGCCTCATGATCCTAATCAGCCAGCGGAGGAGTGGTCTCTTATTCCTCTTGCTGTTTTTAGCCACACACGCACTGATAGGCACACACATACATACCCACCTGACATGTAGAACTAAAGAGGACAGTTTGGTCCAAATGTATTTGGACATTGACAAAGTCTTTGTTGTTTTAGCCGTCCAACACATCCATTGTGAATGTGGGCTCAAAGTCTGAGGATGTTTACATCCAAATTGGGTGGGCGGTTCATTTTCATAAGCTCAGTGTTTTCATCAGCTCAAAAAAGAGTCATCTTGTGTGTTTAAGGTGGTAGTAACTTCAGGCTCCTGCAGATGGCGCTGCATGAGGACGATGGGGTTATAAAAATCTGTGGGGTGTGAGTGATGGGATCCATAGATTGAGAAGAGGTGCTACATGCCTCGTTCCATGTTTGGAAAATGGCTCCAAAGCGGATGTTAATGATTGGCTAAAGGGAGTGACTGCATGTGGGCGTGGCCGAAGACCGTAGTGCGAAGGAAGTAGCTGAATCTGCAGGTGTATGGAAGCGTACGGTCATACGGGTTCACCAGCAGCGGATAAAATCTAAACCAAGTGGTTGGTGTAGCTCAGCAGATAACTCCACTGGGAGCCACCACCACATGTGGGAGACTGGGGTTCGAATCCCAGTCTGGGTTTCTATGCTAGATAAGAATGTCCGCTAAATGCCATAAATGGAAATGGAAAATCCCAGTCTATAATAAACTCTCCTTGGAATTGTGCCAGGAAAGGCATCCATCAAATCTGGCCCAACTGTACAATACATCGATGTGCCCTACATCCAGAAACTTGTCCATACCAAATCCAATCACAACTTGGCCAATCAGTTTCAGAAGTAAGTGGACAAGCTAGCTAACAACCAAGCCCTGCTGGAAATCTATTGCAGCCAGTGACTGCCTGAAGTCTGGAACCCATAGACATCACAAGACCAAGGCTTTCGTCCCTGGTGATGCCCTGCCAGACCTGCGTTGCAGCTGTCTTTGGTTCCTGCTTGTTCTTGGAGTGTTTGACCTTCAGTAAGTGAAGTGCATGCTCCACTGGATAAAGACCAGCTGATTGATTTGGTCTCAGAAGCCTCCTCTTCTTCGCCGTAGAAAAGTCTGGGGTTGCTTTTGCTACAGGCTTTATTTCATGGTCAGTTTGCATTGTGAAGCGCAGTTGAAGCATTTGGTTGAATCTAAGCCATTGATAGTATACGCTTCAGCACTCATTGCTGCATTGCTGGTTGATTGCTTTTTGGCTCTAGTCCCATCATCAACGCATGCACATAAACCAGTTCCACTATCAGCAATACCTCCCCATGCCATAACACCAGCTCCAGAAGAGGGGGCGTGCTTTGGATCATGAGCCGTTCTCTCCTTTCTCCATGCTCTTCTCTTCCCATCCTTCTGGTACAAGTCTTGGTTGCTGACTTTGACATAGACCAGCCGACCCCCTGGAAGGTGTTCTTGATTTGGTCTTTGTGCACCGGGGAAAGAATGCTTCAGCCACCACAGTTGTTTCCCATCATCTTCTGGGCCTTTGTGTTTCCAAACTGACCAGGACATTCTTAAACTCGTTCTTTTACTGAATGTTCCAAATAGTTGCTTGGGCACACTTAATGATTTGTGCTATCTCTCTGAGAGTTTTCTTTATTTGTCCAGCTTGTTTCCCTGACAGTAAAGCTCTTTAGACGTCGCATGGAGAGTTAACTGATTCCAAATGCAAATGGCACACTTGAAATCAATTCTAGATGGTTTTATCTCTGTAGTAGGACATGAAAGGAAGAGTGAATAAGCCACACCTGGCCATGGAACAGCTGAGCACCCAACTCCAACCTAAAGGTAAGGGGGTGATGTATGAAAACCCAGGGGTGTAGGTTTGGTCACATCATTTGTAGGGACATTTTTTGGTGGGAAAGTAAAGAATGTGTTGGCATGGACAATGGAAATCAGGTTACATGAGCAGTGCAGTTCTGGCAATAGATGAACGAGACAAAGTCTTCACCCATGCTTGAGGTATATGGACAGAAACCTCTCTTACTATTAGCTCATCTATGTCATGCCTGACATCATCGTGGAGATGTAGCCTCTATGAAGCACCGCAGAATCATCTAAAGCTATCTCATATAACTCCTTAATATGACTCCACACCAAACGTAAGGTGAAAGAATTTGTATGAGTATTGGTAGGGACAATTCTATCCTCCAAAAAAACAGGGCACATGGAGGTGGAGTGACACGCTACAACTAACCGT
>JAMWET010003831.1:247500-307500 GCA_024036415.1 Prochilodus magdalenae
AATTTACATTGTAATTCTACAGATACATATTGCACGGTTACTGAAAGATACTGCACAGATACTTTAAAGATACTTCACAGTTATGTTTACTAGCTACACAGATACTGATAATCTGGCTGTCACCGAAATACTGAGAGTACAGGGAGTCAGAGTGCATGAGTTACAGTGATGTAAATGAATTCAATTCAGTTCATTTTCCATTATACCAATACAGGGTACACAATCAAGGTTTGTTCTTCAGTGCAGTAATTAAATATATACATACAGTACAGCTCAAGGACAAATACACTAGACAGTCAGACACATGCAAAATGTGCAAGAGCCATATCTGTATGTCACTTTGTATTTTGATGATCTAGTTTGGATTATATGCAGTAATTAAGTACATGTGCATATCTGTTCATATAGAAAAACTGTAAAGGGAACAGTAAAGAAATCAGAAGCTTACTTAACTTATTATACACAACATAACTTATTATTATTATATTAATTAACAACAACAGTTAATCCAGATGTCGTCTCTTTCATGTTCATTCATGTGAAATGAGTTAGTAATATATATGTTGTCCGCAGATGTGTGATGGGACTCCGGGACTGTTAGGTTCCTCCTGTTAATGGAGGTGATGGAAACTGCGCTCAGGTCGTTCTACGTCATCATGACCAGATCAGGTGGTTTGTCACATGAGCGTCTCTCTCCAGCCGGATTCATCCCTCAGCTCAGCGGAGACAGACGGACCCCTTCACCCAGGACTGTTCTCATCCTAAACACATTCCAACATGCCCTTCTCGGAGCTGTATTTTAACGTGGATAATGGCTATTTGGAGGGGCTGGTTAGAGGTTTCAAGGCCGGCATCCTCTCTCAGGGAGACTATCTCAACCTCGTTCAGTGTGAAACGCTGGAAGGTGAGGGTTTACTCGTTAGCCAGCAGGGCCAGCTAGCTAGCTAACGTAATTTCGGTAACATAGCTAGCTAGATGTATAGCCACAGTCGCCTTGACCGCTTTTCTGTTTTACCTATTACCGCCTCAGATAGGTATTACGACATCAGTTTGTCCTAATTATTTCACCATATCATTTTATTTCTGATCGCAAAGCACCTTTGTGCCTTATGTAGAAGCCTAGCTAGCTTGTTAGCATAGCATAGTATAGCTAACGTTATCTAGCTAGCCAGCTACAAAGCTATTTGACGCGTCCCCCTGTGAATTCAATGACATTGGCTTTTATGTAGCTGACGTCCATTTCACCTCCAAAACTAGACTTTTTCCTGAAAAACATGAATATGTAAGAGCTAAATGTGCAGCGACATTGCTGTTTTAGCTCTCTGCATAACGTCTCATTAACACTTCCTAGCTGTAAAGCTCGGCTGGCTAACAGGTTAGCTAGCTAGCTAATGTTGCTATCGCGTTATTTTGGTAACACTCCGGAATAATTAATGTATTTTTGGTATTAATGTGTATACGCAAGAAAACTGGTTTTGGGATAAAGTATTTATCTTCAGTTTATAGCTCGTTTTTGAAGGCATTCGTCCACAGCTTACAGAAAGTAGTGTTATGCTAGCTAGCTAGCTAACTGGTCATGTGATATGGGGTATGACATCTTTGGTGTCCAGCTATGCAGCATACAGTAATATCGTTAAGATACAATCTGCTTAGTTAGGAAATAATTATCATTGAAACTCTTGTGAAGTGTGTATTTCTAAAACATTAGCCAAGTCAGTTTGATCCTGATTTGCACACTTAAAGCAGGAGCTTCCTCAGCCTGTGTCTGAATCACTGGAATTTTTCTAGTCTTCATTTTGGGGAACTGGAAACAGTTCTATCACAACCCTGGGTGACAAAACTGTTACTGGTCTGCTGACCATTTCTTTCCAGAAATCAAATGTTTCAGAACCACCATTTTTGACGACAAAATGTTTTGTTGATGAGCTATATTAATGTGGTCCTGAGATTCTCAGCTTTTGGGAACAGGCATTCATTTGTGAACTCTGAGTTTGTGTCTTTTCTGGTCTCCCCAGATTTGAAGCTGCACCTGCAGAGCACAGACTATGGAAGCTTTCTGGCCAATGAGGCGTCTCCTCTCACTGTGTCGGTCATCGACGACAAGCTGAAGGAGAAGATGGTGGTGGAGTTCCGCCACATGAGGAACCAGTCGTATGAGCCACTGGCCAGCTTCATGGATTTCATCACGTGAGTTAAGAGACAGTTACGCAGTATCTACACAGAATTAGAGTTAGCCCAGATACATGGAGTTAGGGTAGCCAAGATTGGAAGTGGCAGGTTTTCGCCAACAACCCAAGTGATTATTTATAGTTTGGCTGTTTTGTCCTAAAATTGTATGATGTGAATAAAGTGAGCAAGGGAAGTGAACTCATTTAAAATGACAGCTCAGTATTCTGAAAGGCAAGTGATGATCTTTATATTGCTACTGTTGCTAATAGAGATTTGAATTGACATTTGGCTGAAATGAAATCAGCCCTTAAAAAAATTAATGATCTGTGTGTCAGTGGTCACGGATTCATCTTAAACATCTATATAGCAGTCATAGACAGAATTTTGTGCTTGGGTTTCGTGCTGCTTTGCAACATAGCTTTCCAATGTGCTCACGCAGACTTTTGTGTGTAGGCTCAAAGTGACTATCCATGTACCTTTGCTTTGTACCAGATGCAGCAACATCATCTGTTACTGATGTTTTGGCAATAGTAGATGGGGCAGGCCTTTCTGAAATCAGTCCCGGGTAATCCATGCTCTACTTATTTTGTGTGTACTTCAACACATGGACCCAGCACAAAGGAAAGCAGAGCAAAGACAAACTGTGTTTATAAAAATGAAAATAGATAAAACAAATAAGCGCACACAGAGGAGTGTTGTTTATGTATGTATGCACATGGATGGGTGTCAAAAAGACATGTGAATGATGAGGGAACTAGTGCACACGTCAGCTGTGCAAGAAGATCTGGCTCTCAAAGTAGCACTTGGTCTTTTGAAGTTATTAAAGTGCAGGTGCACGGAGCTGGTACAGGCATATGTGATGTGGAAAAGGTCTAGATGAGTCCAGGTGGATGTTATGGGGCCTCAGTGTGTTCAGTAATCTGACTACCTCAGGGAAGAAGCTGTTGTAGAGTGGGGTAGTCGTAAAAGAGGAAGCTCCGCTACCAGATGGCAGGATGTTGAATGGTTCATGAGAGGCAGCTTTGTGGATGCAGCACTTGTGGTAGGAGCTGTCAATGGTAGGTAAAGGTGGTGATCCCTTCAGCTGTCTACACAATCTGCTGTAGGGTCCTGCGGTCTGGGACAGTGCAGGCACAAAACAAAAAAACAAATAGACCTTTTTACAAAGACCATGTAGTTTTACCTTTGGCCAGTAGGAGGTGCCTTTCACCCAAGCGTCACTAAAGACGTTCTCACAGATGAAAACTGGATGTCCTCATAGACTGTGCTCTTTGCTTGGTCATGCAGATACAGCTACATGATTGATAATGTCATCCTCCTGATCACGGGCACTCTGCACCAGAGGGCCATCTCAGAGCTGGTGCCCAAATGTCACCCCCTGGGCAGCTTTGAGCAGATGGAGGCTGTCAACATTGCTCAGACCCCAGCTGAACTCTACAATGCCATCCTGGTTGACACTCCGCTAGGTGAGAAATCATATTTCATACGCAGAGCTGTTGTTCTGTGTGTTATTTGGGAGGTAGATGTTTGTTTTCTCTTTCTCCTAATTAAATATCTGCTTCACAGTAAGCAGTGGGTATTGTGCCATTTAAATGATCGTCCATTTTTTTAATTTTTTTTTTTTCCCCAGCTGCTTTCTTCCAAGACTGCATCTCAGAACAGGATCTAGATGAGATGAACATTGAGATTATTCGTAACACCCTGTACAAGGTGAGACCCCCAACCTGTTTCCATTCTCATTTAGTTTTAAGGAATAATCATGAAAGTAGGATCATCAAAATTGTGAATGAGGCATATTTTCCCTTTTGTTTTTTCAGGCTTATCTTGAGGCCTTCTATAAATTCTGCACCAATCTTGGTGGAACAACAGCAGATACAATGTGCCCTATTCTTGAGGTGAGTCGGTTTTTGCTTCAAGGCCCAATAAAATGTTAGTTTTCTGAGAATTTAGTCAAAAACTTTGATTGTACAACGAGTAGTATTGCTTAGTCACACATAGTCAGATGCTGTTAACCACACCATCTATCTCAGTATCACTGAGTATGTGATTCCTTATCTATGTGGTCAGCATTGGCGAGAGGGGTAGAAAGCTACCCCCACCACCCCAACACTGGGCTGAGAAGCTTGGGGCTGATTGGGAATGACATTGACCAGAATGGTCCAGAACTAATCATCTAACGTCAGCATCCAACTTCACTGATGCTCTTCCACAATTCCTAGAAGAGCAATGTAGAAGCCTTTATAGGCAGAGATAAACTCCTTATTAATATTCCTAATTTCAGCAGAAAATGAGAGCCAGTATGTACCATCTTTTGGACCTATGATGTATATTTGAATACCAATCTGAATCCGTATAATTGTCCATTATGTAGTAATTAGACAAATAACATTGTAATATTTCTGTTAAACATTGACCTAAATCTTGAACCACATCAAGCAGTGTGTGAACTACAGAACTGTAAGATTCTGATTTAGTTTTTCATAAAAAGCCCTTTTAGGCCATTATGAAAGATTAGTAAATCGCAGGGTTTCATCGCAGTATCAGAAGTCCATGTGTGTGGCTCTCTATAGTGTGCAGTGCATCTTTCTTGGTTTCACTGTTTTGCAAGGAAAAATATCATTGAAAATGTAATGTAACTAAAGTTTTTCATTTGCGGTCTACTCTTAATATCTAAATGGTATTATTTCATAACACATTTTTTGACTAAAAAAGACAAACTCTTGACTAGAAAGTAATGTCATGAGTAATATTGTATTATGAATTGCCATGAATGATTGGGCATGTGACACTATGGCATAGAGGCAGAGCATCAGATTTAATGATTTGTTTTTATCTTTTTCAACGAATTGTAAGTTTCTTTCTAGCACAGCAAAATGTTATGTACCCTGAAGAGGAAACTGGAAAATATTACATAATACTTCTGTAGTAAAAATAGAATCAAGTAACGCAGTTTATTAAGGTGATGTAGATAGAAACTTTAATAACTGGAATAACCAGTCACGTTTTAATTAGATATCGCGTTTCAGTCTTGCATGAAACCATCAGATTACGACCCTGGACTGGGAAAAGTTCCATGAGAAGCCTAGCAAGCTGGCAGAGCGTGCTATGTTTAAAGCCACGGGGAACCTAAATGCATTCCCCTCCCAGTAGACTAATCTTGGTCTTGTGGGTACATAACACACATGTGCGAAGTCTGTCATGTGAATAAAATGTTCTGATGGGTGACGCCCTCTTCCAGTTTTAACTGAGCAGTTAAAGGCATCCGCCCACTTTTAAACGAGACTAAGTAAACAAATGTATTTCTCTTGATGCCTCACGTGCAGCAATTGTCACTGTATATTCAGTTGGAGAAGCCCTCAAGCCTTTGGCTTAATTTTCCTTTTCCACAAAAATCTGTGCGATTCAACAAGCAGTTAGGATGTCCTTTTGTGTTTCTACACTTCAAAGTTCCACTGTTCCCACCCACTCACAATGACCACACCCACCAACCTGGCTTTTTCTGGTCTTATCTGCTGCCTATAACGTGATTTCACATGGAATGCCAGTTTGGACATAAACAAGAAATACTGTGTCGTTGTCAGATGCCAGGTTTCCAGTGAGTCATGTTGTCGAGGCCTATGCCTAGGCAAGTAAACATCTTAGTTTCTTAGTAAATCACTTCAACTGGCAACGTGATGTGCCCGCCGGACAAATTGTTGCCTCCATATTGCAACTGAAGACGTTAGTTCTGAGGCGAGCTGTTGAAAAACAATGTAGTTTATAGACTTCGTAGGCGTTTGAACTGAGTGTGAACTGAGGCCTCAATCTGGCTATTAATAAAAACCCGAGAGAAGTACATGCTAGAGACCTGTGTGGTTGCTATGTCAGCAAGATGAGATTGCCAGTAAACCACCACACACTCGCAAAGCGAAACAGGGCCATGAACATGAAAGTAAACCTCTACCGTTCCTTACCTCCTGTGGTTTGGCTACCAGGGGCGGTAGTAATATTAAGCTTTGAAAGTCTATACAGTGGACTTGAGGTACGGCTGCATTAGCATTTAAAGCCACCTGAGTAGTACCGATAGTAACGACAGTGATTATGATCTGTCAGGCCCTTCATGTATTGGATTGTTAGAACACCGGCACCGACATTCTGATGCACAGTTCGCTTTCCCAGCATCCTACTCAGCATTTCGCCATTACTACATTAAATTAAAGCCAAATTAAGGTCATAGGATGTTCTATAGAGCACGATGATGTCTGTTCACCATGCAGTTCTCCAACAGGTCTTATCAACCCTGTTTTAAGCCATATGTCTGTGATTTTTTTTATTTTTATTCCGACTTTTATAATATGTTTAATAAAATAAAATATTATAAAACATTTGAAATGTTTTAGATGGTGAAGATTAGGTGATGGTTCAACAATACTCTATGATGATTGCTCTATACTCTAGATGGTATCATAGGAGGTGCTACTTTAAATGAACAAAATGATGCAAACACCCTTTAAAACTAGCAGAAGCCTCAGTTGGCTTGGCACACCTGTAAAAGTGAGGACTCTTGGGGGCTGAATTTCACACAGGGTTATTTATTTTTTTTTTTTTAATGCCGTTTCTGGCTGTTTATCTTTGTTGTAAAATCGCAACAGCGTCGTAAGTGTTTGTCAGCTATGCTAACAAGCTAGCGTTTCTGCATTTGCAGGCAAAAAGTTTTAACTATTGTTATTAACCAGCAAATGCAGTGCTTTGTTTGTTGATCTCAGAATAACTAGCCCTCTGTCACAGCTGGTCTCACAGAAGGGCCTCAGATCTTACTGGCACACTCTGACAAAAATGTTGGTGTCTGTTTTAAGTTGACCTTTTTCCATTTTGGCCGTCGTCAGTGTTCCAAATAAGAGAGAAAGCAGTGCAGGGTGTATAAACCATGAGGTGTCCAGTGATGTAGTTGTAATTACAAAAAATGTGATTTGGCAAAAACCATTGTCCTGTATTCTATACCATGTAAAATCGATCTTCATATCTGTGTCCAGAATAATAAAGACGCTTCTATTCTTCTTTTTCCAGTTTGAGGCAGACAGGAGGGCCTTTATCATCACCATCAATTCCTTCGGGACGGAGCTGTCTAAGGAGGACCGTGCTAAACTATTCCCACACTGTGGAAAGCTCTATCCAGAGGGATTGGCCCAGCTAGCACGTGCCGATGACTATGAACAGGTCAAAGCTGTGGCTGACTACTACCCTGTGAGTACTGACCCGTTTAGCACCTGGTCGTGGAAGCATCTGACTTGACACTTGGTCGTCAAACGCATCTCTGGTTATTATGGTTGCGAATTGCAAAGCACATATACGCTAAGGGCAGCTCCCCAAACACTAATCCATAGCCAAACTGACCCGCACTCGTTTACTTCTCATTTATTCATCCCTCGTTCCTCCCTTAGAGTCCCAGTCATTTTCAGCCCAAACCAAGCACTAATATTTCCTTTGCCCGAGAGTCACCAAACTTCATATACTCATTAAGAACAGGGTCCCAAACTCTAATCGACAGTCATACTGACCTGCACTCGTTTACTCATCCCTCGTTCCTCCCCTAGAGTCCCAGTCATTTTCAGCCCAAACCAAGCACTAATGTTTCCTTCGCCCGAGAGCCACCAAACTTTATATACTCATTAAGAACAGGGCCCCAAACTCTAATCGACAGTCATACTGACCCGCACTCGTTTACTCATCCCTCGTTCTGCATCCCGCGTTTTCTTCAGAAAAAGCACTTTTCTATCTTGGATTAAAATCTCATCATATTTTCCAGTGGCTGTTGCTGTTTTGCTGTATTTGAAAATCTTGCTTGGTGTTTCCTTACACTGGTAGTTGATGTTTTAAAGGAAACTGTTCAGAGTAATTGGGCTCCTGTATAAGTCATCACAGTCATGAACTGTGTGCACTAATGTGCTGTACAAGGCAGGACAAAACAGTAAGGTGATGTAAAGGTGAATGAGACTGGCACTGCAGTTAAACTAACCAGCTTGGCTGAAGGCTGGCCAGGAAGAAACTCACTTCAGGGGGTGAAGCAGTGAGTGAAGGTGCAGCAATGCCAGTGGGCGGCCTTTCACCATATCCAACACAGCAGTGCGGACTCATTGCCTCAGTATTGAGATGAGTTTGGGCTGTTTGCTGACAGGAATTAGAACATTTATACTGGTATATAAATTTACCTCCTGTGTGATATGAGCATATCTGTTTAATGGACAAATTCAAAAATGTGTAATGATTTATTTATATTTATTTATACTTTATTTATACTGTGTTTTGCTGATATGAAGATACCATTTTGAATTCGAGCCAGTTTGAGTAATAAATCCAAGAATAAGCGTTTTAGCAGGGTACATTTGACACTACGTACGTGCAGTACGTGGGTAATCCTAAACCACAAGATTGATGCAATGGAAGTGGAAGTGATTCATTGTCCTTTTCATTGGCAGCCAGGAGCTCTTTGATACTGTCTGCGTTTTTGCCAGCTGTTTAGATAATGTGCACTCTGTTTTTCCCAGGAATATAAGCTCTTGTTTGAGGGTGCTGGCAGCAACCCAGGAGACAAAACGCTGGAGGATCGCTTCTTTGAGCATGAGGTGAGCATGAACATGACTAAGACTGCAAGACAGGGCAGTAGAAGAAAGTGAGGTTGGAAAAGCAGCTCAAGCAGTCTATTGTGCATATATGTTAGTCCACTGTTCACTCACCTTGCAGTGAAGGCTAACGAGAGTATTGCTGAGGCCGCTGTTCGATAAAATGACACTGCGTTGACTGCAACAAGCTTTGAAACGCTGAAACATGTGCATTTTAACCATATCAAATCTATCAGTTTACGTCATACACTCTGTTGCTGCTGGACAGTTTCTGCACCTTTGCCATTATGTGAATATCTAAAGTGTGGCCTACAATATAATCAGCTCCTCATTGATCATTTCTAGCAAAAGGTCAAGAGATCACACAAAAATAAATAATGTAATTAGGTTATAATAATATAACATTGTTCATTCACTCCTGGGCCGCATTGCAGCCTGGCCTGAAACACTGTCTTGCTTTACTGACTGACTGAGCCCACAGTAGGTGGCGGTAATGCACTCTAAGTTAGCCTGCCAGCCTCTGTTCATCCAAAACGTAAAGACACTGGTTTCTCATGCTTCACAGTGTTAGGTCAGCTAAGGCTGTTCCCGTGGGTGTTTGTCCTTGCTTGAAACATAACACTGTGGGTTGCGGCAAGCTGGCAGAAAGTTTCGAGTGAGCTGAGGGAGCACTCGAGGCTCCTTGTCGGCTCTTAGTCAGCTGATTAAGCATGTTAAGTTGGCTGAGAGCGAGCGGGAAACAGAAAAAAAAAGAATATAAAGTACAGCATAACATTAAAAGTACTGCACAAGCTGCTTAAATGGTCTCTTATGTAACCTTTTTTACCCACCCAGCTGGCTGGTCGCTGTTTTACTTGTATTATTTTATCCTGGGTTTAGCTCATGAGGTGGTGAGACCTTTTAAATGATGTGATAATGGATAATTAGCATTTGATCAGACAGTAATATAGATGTGAGGTAAATTTGAATGTGAAATTGCAGTTTCTGAAAGAGTGCTGTTTTAAAATTTGGGCAGTAATGGGTCAACCTCTCATACGTGTCTAGCTAAACCATATTTTTATGCCTAGCTCAAACCCCTTGAAAGGTTTATTGTGCACCGTGTGAGCAGGTTAACTTCCTTGTGAGGAACGTTTGTGTATCGCTGCCTCAGGCGCTCAGATTGGCGTGACTGTAAAAATGCACAAATTGCAGGCGTTATCATAGTAAAACGAAACCTGTAAGTGTGAGTTCAGGTGCTGTGTACTAACAATCGTGTCCCTATCACTTTTAAAATGGCTAGTGGAGAGTAGAAAGAAAGTGCAGCCTGATGCTTCAGCAACTTGTCTAATTTATTTGACAGCGTGGTTTAACATCAAATGAATGGCACTTAAAGTGTGGGAATCTCTTCCTTCAGTACGGTTCCTGTTAACTGTTGCTCTGTACTACACATTGACTGAGGAGTCGTGGCCTATTGCTGATCATTAAGCTGCTTTCTTGGCTACGGCTGAAACATTTCTGTTTGATTAATTTCCAGACTTTGATTCAGGGGATATTAATATGTGGAGTTTCTTCTGCTTCAGCCGTTCTTTGTAGATTAACCAGTGTTCTCACCTTCTGTTGAGGGTCAGCTCCTGGATGTACGCTTGAATATTCCACTGTGGAATTTCTCGGTACAGTCCAGAATACATTATACATGCCATTTATTTATTTTTAAACAACAACCAATGTGTATTTGAAACACCGAAACGTTTAGAATGCTAGTCACGCAGACCCGGCAGAAACTGTGCTAAAGGTTTTTTGGTCTGCTGCTTTCATTTGGCAGTTTTTTTTGTTCGAACCCACCTTAAATAAAGCACTTTCCTTCTGTACAGAGGCTTAGATGCAACTGCAGCCAACTACAGCTTCAACAAATTTCTAAATTGATCTCCTATACGTGTGTCTTTGCTTGTGCCTTTGGCCATCAGACTGGGATTGGGAATATACCACAGACATGTTACACGTGCATCATGAAAGGAAACCGAAGTAATAGAATTGGCCTCCATGTTGGAACGACATGGGCATGCAGTGTCTACTTCCTCAAACAAAGTGTATTACTTTACATGGAGCTGGCTCAACAGCAGGCAGTGATTGAGGGTCTGCGATGGTCATTTTTATTCAGAACGTTGCGTCATTGTGCTTTGCACTTTATCAGCGTTTATTTGTGGGTGAACAAATACTGGTGTGCTTGTTGCCACTTAGTCCATGAAATGCAAGTTTGCATTGGTAACAAGTCTCCCCAGAGAACTCCAATTAAAGGAGCTGTTTTGATGACACAACCTGCCAATCATACTTCAAACAAAACGGGGGCAATGCTGGTGTGACCTCTTTTGACACGAGCGGGTGTCGATACTTCAGCCGCCTTTTTTTTTTCTTCTTCTTCTTTTCATTGACTGCCTGTTCTTAAACAATCCAACCTGGGGACAGCGATTTGTGACCTGGCCTGTTTTGGTGGTGTTCTAGACTGTAATCCAGAATATAGGGGGTGGGTTGTAGAGGAGGTGTGCTCTTGTTCATGGAGAGCTTTGCTGCAGCGCTGAAAGTTTTAGTCACCTGCTGTCGCAGCCCTAGCTTAGTATGGGTGACCAAAACGGCGAGGTAAGAGAGATGTTGTGCTTTACATGGTTAATAATAATAACTACGCTTCTGGCTTTTGTCTGCAGGTGAAGCTGAATAAACTGGCCTTCCTCAACCAGTTCCACTTCAGTGTGTTCTATGCTTACGTGAAGCTGAAGGAGCAGGAATGCCGGAACATTGTGTGGATAGCGGAATGCATTGCTCAGAGGCACCGTGCTAAGATTGACAATTACATCCCCATTTTCTAATGCTAGCCGCTCCTTTTATTTCCCTCTGAATATGTTGTCCATTGCCTCTTTATTTATAAGTACTGTACATTTGATGATTACTTTCTGTGACTGTGTAATGAGTCGTCTCCGTATAATCCCTAGTCTATGCCGACAGCTTCCTGTGGTTGAAGTTTTACCCTGTTTACGGTTAGTTCTCTAACCCATCTTGGCTAAAATCTTGGTTTCCTGTATTTGATTCGTTACTACAATGCATTAGTGATTAGAATACAGTCCAACTGATGCGGTACTAAGACACTTTATGGTACTGAGTCATCAGAATGTACCGTACAGCATGTTATAGCTGTTGTGTCAAATAAAACTCATGCCCTTCTGTTTATGGCACTTAACAGTGTGCTGATGGCATTGTGACCAGCCTGGGGGGAGGTGCTGGCGTTATTTGTGTCAGGCCTTTCATAGCAAAAGTGCTGAGTTACAAACAGCCTTGCCTTTCATATCCTAATATATGGATAGGTTCTACTGAAATGCTGCCCTGTACATGAAGTGCGTGCATCTCCATTGTGGCTAATCAAGCCAGTGTAAATTATACATAGTTGTGGCCATAGGCCTGCATGACCCGCTGATTCACACATTCCATGATTTGAACTTGTCCGTGCACAGCTTGCTAATTAGATGGTTTTTAATTTTCCGAACGTTTTCCTAATCTAAACCCCTTTTAAATACATCCCTTTGTAAAGCATGAGTCATTTCTCACAGCCATTTCTGTAGTTCAACCTTACCCAGCTGTAACAAGTATTAAACTGAAAATGAAGCAGAGCAAATATTTCATGGAAGAAACACGGGTTTGTATGGAAAGTGTTGCTCCTAGTTGTGTATGAACACCTGATTCTATGTGTGTGAAGCTGAAATCGGTGTGAATTGTGCTTTTTTGTAAATGAATGTCAAAATAGTGCAAGAATAACTTATGATGTAGATCAGATTTTATGAATGAGCAGTGCCGGGTGTAAGGTCGGACCTATATATGAATATATCCAGATTTAAAAGGGACCTTACAGTCGGCCATCTCAAGCTGTAAAAATGTTGTATTGCTGTAACCATCTTGCTTGTGTTTTGTGTTATCATTTCAGAAATATATATACATTATATAATATGGAATATCTGTGTCTGCGGTATGTGAGTGCATTTTATTTTGAAATTAGTGGAGATTAATAGACTAGAGGATGTGCAGTTACTTCCAATTGTCTGGTTTATCTTTGTAGGGTAACCCAAATGTTCCAAGACCATTTATAATCACCTAAAAGTAGAAAATTATTATTAATATTCCTATTAATATTCCTATTATTATTATTATTATTATTATTATTATTATTATTATTATTATTATTATTATTATTCCTCATATTAATAACTATATGAAAACAAACAGTGGTGTGTTTTGATACAGTTTAGAGTAATGGCCTTAAATCACCAGCAGAGGGAGCCAAAAGCACAGTGTATTAATATTGGAGCCTTGCTACAAGTTGTAGTGTTACTGAGACACATCAGTCAGAAACTCGAATATGAAAAACGTGAAAATATATATTTATACAGATGTTTTTCATCTTTAATCAGCAACTACCATCAAATAAAAAGTGTGGATGATGTGGACCCAACTGAAGAACATACCCCATGCCAGCATGGAACCACCAGCAGCCACCGCCATTGCTCTGTAGGGTCTGCGCCACACATAACCCTGCAGTCAGCCCGAAACTAGTGGCTAGTCCTCTAGGGCCCAGTTAGCAACCTCACAAGCACAGCTAAGATGCTGTGGCCAGTGCTGTGGTGTTACCAGGGGCACCCTCCTGGGTCCTCCACTCCCATATTCTATGCTGATGTATTCCTGGTGCACATGTGATGCTGCGGATGGAGGAATGTGAAATGCTGGCACAATGGAAATGGAATGTCCCATGTTTCTGACACAAACTACCATGCCTACCATAACTCTGATAAGTTACATCACCTTGCCATGAGCATGCTGGGTAGTGTTTAACCTACTACGGTATACCTGTAGGCCCGGAACTTAGATTAGCCATTATTGCCTTCATCCGTTCTGGTGGTTTACCTATCAGAACAGAGCTGGCTGTTCAAAGCCCTTTGAGTTTGGCTTAAGGCCTCCCTACCCACCTCTGGTCATGAGGTCTACTGCACAGAAGCTGCTGTGATCCTGGGGGGGGGGGGTTGTCTATGTTCCTTCTGAAGTCATCTATTCTCTGTAGTAAAAAAGAGACTGTCACCCTTGCACCCGAACTCCAGGTGCTTCACTTCCTCTCTGTAGGCTGTGTCATCGTTGTTGGACATGAGCCCTATGACTCTAGTGTCATCAGCAGACTTGATGATGTGATGGTCTGATGTTTGGTGATGCAGTCGTGGGTGAGCTGGATGTGAAGCATAGGACTAGTACATAGCCCTGGGGGCACCGATGTTCAGACTGATGAATTTGGATGGTGTCCTACATCCTGACTGTTTGACGTCTGTTACTTAAAAGGTCTGGAACTCAAGAGAGTTGAGTGAAGCTCAAAAGCGATGGTGACTAGCTTCTAGGGTTTGCTGGTGTTGAATGCTGAGCTGCAGCTGTCCAAGTGCGGTAAGTCCAGGTGGATCGCAGTGGTTATGGCATCCCCACTGGTGAGGTCTTGCCATATTGGTCAGGTCAAGTGTTGATGGAACTGATTCCTTGATGTGTGCCATGACCAGCCACTCGTAGAACGTAATGACAGCTGGGAATTAGTAAGTAATTAAGACTGATGACAGAGGACCTCTTTGGCACGTGGATGATGGTAGCTGATCTGAAGCATGTTGGAACAGCAGCCTGTTCCTGGGAAATGTTGAAGATGGCAACGAAGACTGCAGCTAGCTAGTGGGCACATTCCCAGGAATGTTGTTGGGGCCTGCAGCTTTAGGTGGGTTTCACCCACAGCAGGGTTCCCCTTACTTCATCAACAGCACCTGATCACCACCAGTGGAGGGGGGCGGAGAGGCATTGAGGGGCTTACTGCTGCAGTGTTGTTGGTGCAGGTTTGTGGTTGTATGTGGATTTACGTTGTGGGTCTTTGGATTTGAGGTGTGACTTGATCTGAAAGCAGTTTGGGTTCTGAGCAGGGGACCGACCTCAGTACTCAGCTAGGATGTCTGGTTGGGTTGTGAGGTGACGGTTCTTGTGATCACCACATCATCCACACACAGCCACCGATGGACAATGCCTATTCCTCCAAGTCGCTGTGATCCCGGCATGTAGCAGCATCCTTGGACATGCTGTGGTCAGTGTGACAGGGGAAGTCCTATAGCGCAGACACTGCTCCTTCTGGCCACACTTTGATGGCACTTGTGACCGATCTGCAGTGGTTGGTATGTAGGGATCAGCATTACACTGGCATGGCTTGGTCCTACGTTCACAGTCACTTATGTCCTCCCAAGTTTTCCTTTTATGGGTGTGTTTGAGGCCCCTCACTTTGCCACGTGTGGGGTGAGGGTCCAGGAAAGCTAACTGGTTTGTAAAGCACAGGTTATTGTCGGACGTATTTGTACTGAAACCTAACTGCTTGCATTCATGGCTAGCTTCGCTGGGCAGTTAGCATGCAAACTAACCTAGCTAGCAATCAGTGTCTGATTCCAAGGCTATTGGAAGGAAGATTAAGGTTACAGGCACAATAAGTGATGACTGACATGGGTAATATTTATTGAGCTACACATACAGAAGTAGTGCCTCTCAGTATGGCATCAGGCCGCCGTGTTTGCTAACGCAACATGCCAGATGTCTCAGCATAAAGCTGTGGAGGTAACCCACTAATGGTTGGTGTCTTGTGATAATCCGTCCAAGCTTGAATATTCTCACACTGTATGGAAGGAGGTGGAGTGACACCAGGTTTTCTGGACATGTGACATGGTACCACAAACCGTTCATCTTGGCGCTGACCACGGTGCCTCCACAGATGGATTTGTTGGTCGTCTCCACCAGGACAAAAGAGGGACTCATCACTGAAGATGACCTGCCATTCTGAGGCACCCCATGACAGTCTGGCACGACACCATTGCAGTCTTTGGCGACGTTGATGTGCAGTAGTCTTGATGGTCTGCAGCGCTAAAACACGCTCTTGCTCATGTCACATGACCAGCCGAATGTGAAACTTGAATTATCCGCATGTCTCATCATGTCAAGCCCACCTCATGTTTACCACCACAGTACTGAGAATTGGTACAGTGATGAGGTGGTTCAGTGTGGTGTTAGGAGTCTTGCCCAAGGACTCATTGGTGTAGCACAGCTTAGTCACCCGGGATTCGAACCCCAGTCTCCCACACGTGGTGGTGGCTCCCTGGTGGGTAGTGGTGTTATCCACTGAGCTACACCAACCACCAACGTATATGATTGGTGTGAAGACTCTGTGGTAGCCAGTCGTTTACAATGTCCCTTCACAGGACCATAATACATTTGAATAAAGTTGAGAAAATCTCAACTACATTTGTCGCTGTGTCTCTTGCGCTAAATCGTGGCCACAAATCGAGTACTCCCATAGGAAATAACTGGACGCTAGGTGCTCTGTTGCCTGCTAGCGTGAACGTAGGGTTAGACTCTGAGATGGGTGCAGGGGATGGCTTAGTACGCTGCCTTGCATGTAAAGGTGGTCCAGTGTATTCTCTTCACTTGCTTGGATGGGAAGATGCTGGTCAAATTTGCAGAGAAAGTCAAATATACATGGTTGAAATCGGCCACAACAACAACGAAACTCTCAGGGTGTTTGGAACCGACTGACAGCATCATACAGCGTTCCCCAAAGTGGCCTTAGTGATAGTGCTTGGTGTAATGGAAGGTCTCAAGACAGGTCTTATAACTCTCTTCCTGCACCAGCGTTTCACCAGCCATGCGGTCTAGCAGCACACCAGTGGTATGTGATTTAGACTTTGAGGATGTTCTATGTTGTGTGTGTTTAAATACGCTCTGTGCTGTATTTTCGCATTGGCAAGCACCAGCTGCAGGTTGAGCGGGCGAGAGCAACACCATGCCAGCTGGCAGGAGTGGTGCATCTGTCAGTTCGAATAAAAAGGAACACAAAGAAGGTGTTTACATAAGTTTCAGCACATCTTCACTTTCCAGAACTTGGCTTCCATTAAGGTATATTGGCGTAACTATATAAACAGCTTCTTACGGTGACTCTGGAATCTGTATCTTTCAACTACTCCTTCACAGTAAAGACTAGTTGACATGGACATCCATTGATTTGACACAAGTAGGCCACTGTGCTGGAGAGCTGTTGCTCTTGTGCTTAGGGCCCACGTCTTCTTACGTTCCCCCATGTGATCCACTTATGACATGTGGGTATGTGTACTAAAACTCAGCAGTCTATTCTCTTGGAGCTGTTTATGTTGGCCTGCGTTTACGATGAGATGACCTTTGTTCTGATTGGCTGCCCTACATTGTGCCTTGCACCTAGGACTGTTAGAACCACAGGACCATCGGATCTTCCTAGCTTGAGTCATAATTGGCTGCTCCAGTGACTCTCAACGTGTCTCATGTGCATTTTGTCATGTTACAAGACTTACAATTAGGGACCACTCCCACCATTCGGGAGTAGCCCTAGCAGGGGCCTGCATTGGGGTCAGCTGACTCTAAGGTTAGTTCAGTGTGCCGTGATGGTTCTCTCTTTGTACCAGCACTACATCAACATGGCGGATTATGAGGCATGCCTCACCTACTCTGGGGCAATCCAATCCAATCTGGTCTGACCAATCAGGGACAGATAACAGTGGACCCGTTGAGCCCATATCGTTTCCTTCATGAAGTGTGTGGTAGGAAGAATAACAAAGGAAGCAAATCATATAAATACATATTCAGAATCATCATTTTATGGGTGGGTAGGGCTGTTGCTGCACATCAAGAAGGGCCTGGGTTTGATTCCCAGGGTCCTTTCCATTCTTCCTGTGTCAGAGTGTGCTTTCTCCAGGTACTCTGGTTTCCTTCTGCAGTCAAGTGAACTGACTGGAGGCCTGTCCCATATCCCGCTTAAAGAGCTCTGGGATAGGCTATGGCAACCAAGAAGGATACATCACAATCAAATTAAAATTAATTCAAATGAAGGGATCGTTCCCATGGATTGGCCAAATTATCTGATTAAGCTGTTTCAGCTATATATATATATATTTTTTTTTTTTTGTTAATATCAGGACTGATATTCAGCCCTGATATCACATAATGTAAACACTGTAATGAATGGACCAATAAGATTGCTCCAAAATGGCTTGGAACAGTATCTTCTGATATTAACATACACTACTGCTCCAAAGTTTGGGGTCACTGGTTTCCTTCATATATAGCTGGTTTCTTTAAAGATACTGGTATAAAATGCAGTGAGGACTTTTCTGAGGATGAACGAACTTGTAAGTGATTTCATGATAACTGAGAAATCTGTACAGCATTGAGCATAAACTCATGACATGCTGACACACCTAACAAGCCATAACCAAGTCTCTATAATTAAACAGCTATTACTAGTATTTTGGTTTATATAAATAAACAAATGCATATCTTCAAGAAAATTAATATTTTCATGCTTTGAGAAATAGTTAGTGACTGTATCATGATGTTGCAGCACTGCTTGGTTCAGAAACAGGAGGGAACAGTCTAGGAGCAAACGTTATAAAATAGCTAAATAATTTATTATTAACATTTTTTATCATGTCCTGACTATATGTTTATCCTAGAATACTCTAAACTGCTGGTTTAAGCTATAAAGCTATTCATGAATCACAGTTATTATTATGTATTATGTATTAATAGTATTACTCCCCCCAACCTTGTAACCTTGCCTGTAAAGTTGCTCTATCGGAGATGCTTTTTAATGGACAGCAGTGATATGACAGAGTTTCATGTATTCACCCGTAATTCTATATCACTGTTATTAAAATAACATATAATAAACTCACATTATACATCTTTAGTTCATCTCATTACATTCATGTGACCATTAAACTCATTTAATGGCTCCCTACAGCAGCCCTCACCGGGACTTTCATTTATTTATGCCTTTACATACAGTAACATACATAATCAGTCCTTAGTGTTATGCACATATGCTAACATGCTACCTTCCCTTTGAGGTTTACCCCTGGATTTACACAACAACTGCAGTCACATTATTATGACCACTTCCTATTTTTGATGGCGGTAGCATGTAGCTCACGAAAGAAGTCACATGTCCATGGCATTCTCTGGACCCTCTTATCCATGTGGAAGCCACTCTCAACCGATTTTGAATCCTTCCTTACCCATACATGCCGATTGTCTTCCTTGGGGCGGATGGAATCCTCCAGCAAGTTGATTCTACACTGTCACATGGCTAGAATTGTCTGACAGTGATTGGAGGAGCATGACCCAATTGAGCATTTGTGGGACCACCCTGATCGTCTTGTTCTGTCTGTGGATCCTCCTCATGCTTCTTCCAGCAGCTGTAGGATGCACTGCCGTCAGCATGGCTCCAGATACCTGTGACAATCTAGCACGGTTACTCTGGATTTAACTGGACTGTGTACCTCAGACTGAGACATGGAGAAGTTTGTTAGCCTGTCACAGAGAGTCATACAGTTACATTAATGGCCTTTAGCTGACGCTCTTATCCAGAGCGACTTACAAGGGTAAACATATTACAGGTGGGCCAATGTAATGTTAGGAGTCTTGCCCAGGGACTCTTATTGGTGTAGCACAGCATCACCCAGACCGGGATTCAAACCCCAGCCTCCCACACGTGGTGTTATCCACTGAGCTACACTGAGCTGAGCTGCCAACTTGGTGTAGCTCACATGGCTAGTCACATGGCTAGAATTGTCTGACAGTGGTTGGAGGAGCAGAGCATGACCCAACTGAGCATTTGTGGGACCACCCTGATCGTCTTGTTCTCTCTATGGATCGCTCTTATCCAGAGCGACTTACAAGGGTAATCATATTACAGGTAGGCCAATGTAGTGTTAGGAGTCTTGCCCAAGGACTCTTATTGGTGTAGCACAGCGTAGTCACCCAGACCGGGATTCAAACCCCAGCCTCCCACACGTGGTGTTGACTCTCAGTCATTACATTTATGGCCTTTAGCTGACCCTATTATCCAGAGCGACTAACACGGTTAATCGTATCACAGACAGCTAGTGTTGGGAGTCTTGCCCATGGACTGCTGTTTGTGTAGCACAGCATAGTCACCTAGACCACTGACTATCGAACCCTGGTCTCCCACACGGGGTGGCAGCACAGTGGCAGGTAGCGTGCACCACCCCAACCGCTAGTTATCATTAGCAACTTCCTTAAAGCTTTGAGAATCCGGCCCCAGCGTTACACGCTCCTCATAACTTCCCTGTACACAGTCAGGGATGAGCTGCTGTCTTGTTTTTGTGACTACACAGAAACGAAGAACGCTAAAACAGGCTGTTTCAGCAGCTTAGATTCCTCATATGGGCTGGGGAAGTGAATACCGTGTTTTAAAACTTGAGGTGAGTCGGTTGATGAGCCTTAATTTGTGTACCAGATCAAGTTCCGGCTCCCCGGTGGGATTGTCGCAGGCACTGGTGACGTCAGCCATGACACCCACGCCGTGGGTCATATTTCCATTCAAGTGAGATTTGGTCAGTAGGCTCTTTTGATTCTTTTTCCCTTCACTCCCTGAACCCGCGCTCACCCCTCGTCCAATGTGCTAAAACAGCAAGGATCGGGGCTCGTTAAAAACTCTTTCAATTACCGCAAACAATCGCCGCCTTTTAGCTTAACAAAGCGCCGGGTGTACGACTGATAGGAGGACAGACGATGGCATGAACTGTACTGGATGTAATGCTGGCAAATTATGTTAGCAGCCGTTAACTCCGCAGCCAAGAGAGGAGCACATTAGGGTGAACTCTTGTCATTTTCTCATAATGTACTCCATTACTGCCATTACTGGAAAGTATATCTCACTCTCTTTCACCTCTTCGGTTCATTCCATTCCCTAAAAAAGGGGAACTAGTTCTACTGAGGCATAGCAATTCAGGCAACATGTGGGTAGAACGTATTCGATTATCATCCTAAAATTTATTTTACTGGTATTATGAATGGGAGAGACTTGTCATATGAGAAAACACTCCGGTTACGCAAGTGCTACCCTGAATTAATTGTTCTCCGGCCAGGGAATTTACAAAACAGACCATCATTCATTTTTGAATGGGCGTAATGGAGAGGAACGTGGGCTGTTATATTATTTGAGGGAAAAGAAAGGGAACCACACAGATAGATGCTATAGTAATGTTCCGATGCTTCCAGTGCACTGGAGAGACGCCTTGTCATTAAAGCATGACTTGGCGGTTTGGACAAACCATGAACTGGAACATCTACAGTGCTGCGTTGGATGTTACTTAGAGAAAATGCTCATGGACAAAGACCAGCAAGCAGGCTACATACTGTGGGAATGTTTCACAGTTGGGAAAAATAGATTTGCGCTAATGCAAAACATGTCAGGCACCAATGTGACATTGGTTTATTAAAGTGTTTATTAATTTATTATAAATAAAATAAAAAAAAATTGATACCTCCACTGCAGTTTAGGAAAGCTGGTTTGTCCCCCTTTAAAATCATTTTTAAGGTGGACTGTATTATTCCACGAGTGCTATTTCATAGTTTGATGTCTTCACTTTTATTTTATGTACCTGCTGTAGATAGCTGTGTGTACACTGGCATCGACTGGTAGCTCCATTACAGTGTGAGGTTATAAATAAAACTGCTTAGAAATAAATCTTGTTAGATAATCCCAAACTCCAGGTTAAGAAAGCTGTTTCATTCACCCGTAAAGTTCATTCTGGAGGTATTTAAGGTGGACTGTATAATTCCATGAGTGCTATTTTTATAGTTAGGTGTCAACCACTTTATTCTACAGTAAAGCATTAAGATAAACATAAGGAGAACCTGCTATGAGTAGCCGTCTCTAAATTTTTTACTGGTACTGTATATGTATATAGCAATGACCTTTTGTGCTTAGATGTTAAAGGCACCATGGTTTTCAATCTAACCTCCTACACAGGGTTTGCATCACCATAAGGTTTGCTAGGCTAGCCAATTAGCTCACTGAGGTTAGCCTAGCTGCTCCCCAGTAGTCGCAACACACTTCTGTTGTGAGCCACCCATGTTTGAAACCGTACTGAGTACTGTGGAAATGTTTCACAATGAGACAAATAGATTTGCGCTAATGCAGAACTTGATGCAAGTTTGCCAGGTATGCAGGCGACATAACTTTATTAAAGTGTGATCTTATAAATGCTTAGAATTTTTTTTTTGTTAATTTAACCTCCAAGAAAGCTGTTACATCCTCCTGTAAAGTTCATTCTGGAGGCTTGGAAGGTGGACTGTAAAATTCCATGAGTGCTATTTTATAGTTTGGTGTCTTCACTTCTATTCGCAAGTAATAAACATAAAGAGGACCTATTATGAGTAGCTATGTATTAACTTTTGACTGGTCCTGTATATGTGTGTAGCAACAGCCATTTGTGTTTGGATCTTAAATGCATCATGGTTTTCAATCTAACCTCCTACACAGGGTTTGCATCACCATAAGGTTTGCTAGGCTAGCCAATTAGCTCACTGAGGTTAGCCTAGCTGCTCCCCAGTAGTCACAACACACTTCTGTTGTGAGCCACCCATGTTTGAAACCGTACTGAGTACTGTGGAAATGTTTCACAATGAGACAAATAGATTTGCGCTAATGCAGAACTTGATGCAAGTTTGCTAGGTACCCAGGTGACATAACTTTATTAAAGTGTGATCTTATAAATGCTTAGATTTTTTTTTGTTAATTTAACCTCCAAGAAAGCTGTTACATCCTCCTGTAAAGTTAATTCTGGAGGCTTTTAAGGTGGACTGTATAATTCCATGAGTGCTATTTTATAGTTTGATGTCTTCGCTTTTATTCTACAGTACAGCATTAAGAGGAATGCGTAAACGCTTCATAGGTCTCCATCTGACTTCCTACACAGGGTTTGCATTTCCATGAAGTTTGCTAGGCTAGCCAATTAGCTCACTGAGGTTAGCCTAGCTGCTTCCCAGTAGTCGCAACACACTTCTGTTGTGAGCCACCCATGTTTGAACAGTTCTGAGTACTGTGGGAGGCAAATAGATTTGCGCTAATGCAGAACTTGACGAAAGCTTGCCAGGTACAAATGTGACGTAGTTTCATTAAAGTGTGAGCTTTTAACACAGGAGGACATTAACCATCAAACAGGTGGGCAGCGTCATGAATGGAGCAGCAGAGCAATGGCTGTGCACGGGGTTTTGTCAGGCAAATGGAATGCAATGTGCTGATATGTCTGTATCACTATGTACACAGGGTGAGTATATTCTGGGTCAGTGACACATTTTCATACCATAACAATGTAATAATAATAATAATAATAATAATATAGAATTGAGATGCATTTGCCATTTGTGCTTGCATATTTTGTCTTCTACAATTAACCCATCTGTGAAATAAACCACCGACACACACACTAGTGAACACACACACTAGGCACCAGTGAGGGGGTTAGGTGTCTTGCTCAAGGGTATTTCAGTTGTGTCCTGTAGGTTCAGGAAATGGAACTGGTGACCCTGCGATCACGAGGCTGGTTCCCTAACCTCCAGCCCACAACTGCCCCAACTTGAGTCCTTAGCGAACTCAAGGAGACTTTAAGACGACTACAACTCAACAAATCGAACACTAACATAACAACCCCACATACACAGAGTTTCCCAACTGACAGGAGAAAGCTCTCCTGATGGCCATCCACCGAAACTCCACTGTCACTGTGCAAAGTCGTCTGGCTTTGGAAGTGAGGAATCACCCCACTTGCAGCCCAGACAAACAAACTTCGCTGTTACACTTGTCCAGCTTGGTTAAGAACCTCCTGATTCATGGGCCAGTCAATCCTGTCTTACACAGTGAAGAGCGTCCTGGGTTTCAGCCTAGTCTGGTACCGCAATGAAGAATCTTCCGGCTTGAAGCCCAAATAAACGACATGAAAATGATGAGTTTCAGTTCAGGCATTGTACAAAGCTCACCGAACAAATAATGAGTCCCCTGTGACTGAAACGTACCTCCACAAACACCAACAACAGCTGTGGTGAGATTTTATATGGACGGACGACGTTTCTGGATGTAGGCCACATCAATGTTCAGCCACTGTTGCATCAAAGAATTGGTCAGTTGGGCCAGATTTGGTGGATGCCGTGCGTGGCACAGTACCAATTCCAATTTACTGTAAACTGGGAGCCACTGCTGGTAGACCCGTATGATGGTACGCTTTCATACACCTCCAGGTTCAGCTACTTCCTTCACACTATGGCCTTTGGCATGGCCACATGCAGTCACCCCTTTAGCCAATCATTAACATCTGCTGTGGAGCCATTTTCCACACATGGAATGAAACATTCCCTGCAGGTATTGATAGCCCCATCATCCTTATGCACCGCCATCTGCAGGAGCCTGAAGTTACTACCACCTTAAACACACTAGGTGATTTATATTTGGTCCTGTGAACTCACATTTATGCATCGTCAGTCATCCTTCCTTCACACATAGAAGCTTGACTTTAAGAGATCTGCAGTTTGCTGGATCTCCTTAAGCTGAAGCTTTAAGGGCACACTGACTATGCTCTAATTAGTTTCGGCATTCCTGCAATTCAGCGCAATGGTGTTCCCTTCACCCCCTGGATTACAAATCCCCGTAATTAGTGGTGGGGCAAGGATGTGAGGATGACTCACAGAGATGCCTTTGGTTTTCTGCTGATGCTGGTACACGTCGTTTACATGTTTCCATGCAAGGATCCAGTGTGCCTGCTGCTTCCGAAGCCAGTGTGTTAAACACAGGAGGATATTCCTTTGATACGTTCTGAGTAGATACACACTCATTCAAACTGTGCACCAAAATAAATCAACCGACGGAAATGAAACTTGGTGGCTAGGTTTGACATTGCGAGGCGTATGAATGATTCAGGTTTCACACTTGGCTGTGCATGTGATGTAAGCAGAGATGGGCCTTATCTCTGTACCTGACTGACCCCACAGCCACATTTGCAGACATTCAGCAAGTGGTTCCTTCTAGCAGTCAACGTGCTAGTGCCAGCACCATTGACAGACGACAGCATGACACAAGACATCGTGCACGCAAACACCATGGCAGCATCACCAAGGACTACAGTGGTGTCGTGCCAGACTGACTCAGAATGGCAGCGGGTCATCTTCAGTGACGAGGCCCGCTTTTGTCTTGATGGAGACGACCAGTGTGTGGAGGCACCGTGGTCAGCACCAAGATGAACGGTTTGGTGTCATGTGACACAAGTCCAGAAGGCCTAGTGTCACTCCACCTCCACCCCTACCGCCCCGTCTGCAGGAACTGTGTGAGAACGTCCTGTGACACCATTAGGAACCTCTACAACGTCCAAGCCGAGACATAGGATGGATTATCAAACATGGACCCCAGCGCCATACATGTATGTGTGGCTTTTCGAATTCCCTGCAATACAACTCTACAACATCTAGCATGATTGGGAAATTTATCAAACCCATGGCACCCCCACACTCACTATGAACCATACAGCGATACACTTCTACGGTGGGCAGCCCTAGCTTTTCGGGGGATTAGCATTCGGATTCAAGCACCTTCGTTCTGTTTCTGGGAATGCGACCCTCTGGTCACAATTTTAACGATAAGTATATGAAGACGATATTTAAAGTATGGAAGGTGATGGCCAAGATATGGCAGGTCATGAAAGATCGATCTTAGGTACCCATTGCAACGAAGCCCTTGCATGTCAAATACAGATTTTAAATTTAGAAGTCCTTTGGGCAATGAGTTCCTTCGACAGAGACATGAAAATACAGACACATGTCTCTGAGAAGACAGAAACTCACACCGACCACAAGAATGCAGCACAGATTTTGCCATAGACTCACGTGCAGCAAGCTGTGGTCCCAGTTAATCTGCCCTGTCTTGTGCAAAGTGAAAACATTTGTGCGCGTGTCTGAACTGATGAACGGCCTGCAAATACGAGTACGAGCTGCTGCACCTCCACCGACACGGCCCTTAACGGATTTTGCAGATCTCATTTGTTGAGTGTGCTGAGGCCAGTTTTACTCACCACCTTCACAAGAAGCTGGACCCTGGGTACAGACTGTGTGGGCCAATGAGAAACAGATTCTCTGTGGAGAAAAGAAGTTAGCTTGGCAGACCCCTGAAAGAATGTGAGGCTGAATACTTTGCACCATGCAGTCTGGAATCAGGGACTGCAGGTGCTCCAGTTCTCCGCAACACCATCTGTTCTCAGAAGTAATCCGTAGAGAAGCGCTGGCAGTAAAACGAGATGCTCTGGAGCAGCTGTGCATGAGTTTAAGCTCACCGTGTGTCAGTTAGACGTGTATAGAACCCTCAGGATGCCATGGAGTGGAATTTGGGATCCAGGGCTAATCATCCAATATCAGCAACTGACCCTATTAATATTCTTGTGGCTATATGCAATCAGATTCTCACAACAATATTCCAACCTGCTAGAGTCCTCGCTCTTGGTGCAGTATAGGGGGGCAAGCTGTGCCTTATTATCCTTGATATGCAGGTGTCTACAAACTTTTGGATGTACAGTACCAGTCAATAGTTTGGGCACGCCCCACTAAATGGATGTAGTTGGTGATCCTAAAGACTCTACAGTCTTACACTGAACAGCTCCACCTGATGAGAGTCTGAACCAGTCCATATCCTGATACACCACATCTACTCCTGATGTACCACAGTATGATACTCCTCCATATCTCCACCTCTAATATATATTTAGTGGTGTAAAAACTTTGATCTCTTTTTCTGCACAGTGTAAAAGCTCTAGTTCTCCTTTCAGCTTATTGAATATTCATGATGGACCGACCAATAGAATCACTCCAGACCTGCTTAGTAATAAACCTTGTTCTATCAGCTCCACTGCAGGTTAGGAAAGCTGGTTCCGCCTCCTGTAAAGGACCATCCTGGAGGAGTTTTTAAAGGTAGACTGCATAATTTCATGGGTGCTATTTTATTTAAGCTACACATAGGGAAACCTTCTATAGGTAGCCGTGTCTAAACGTTTGGCTGGGACTGTATATGTATGTGGTAAAGGACATTTGTGCTTAGAACGGCATTAAATGCACCATGGATTTGTTGTATCTGACTTCTTACCCAAGGTTTGCATTACCATGCAGTTTACTTAGCTAGCAAATTAGCTCACACAGGTTAGCCAAGCTGCTCCCCACTAGATGCAACACACTTCCGGGTCATGAGGCAACCCTAGCAAGGTTATAGTCAGAACAGGATTGAAACCAAGTGTGTTTCTGAAATGTGTCCAGGCTCAGGTTGGGTTTAGTTTTCACCTGTAGCAGATTTTGACCCGTATCTACTTTTGTTTTTTTGTTTGTTTGACCTACATGTTTCGTCCTCCCTACTTTTATTATGTTATGCTATTATTACTTTCCACAGGATCCTCAAGGTCAGCAGGAAAACAATAAATCGGGACATCGCTAGAAGGCATTGATTGACAAACAAATGTGTTCAAAGTGAATGTAACCCTAAAGAGACCATCAAAACACAATTCATAGACTGAGCTGAATATGTCTACCCTGAGGGCAGGCTGATTAAGGCAGTCAAAACATTCTAAGGGTTTTTTCAATCTTGGTCATTTCCACCAGCTTCTGTTCTGATTTTTTTCAGTTCTGCTTAACTACTGCAGTAGCTGGTGAATTAGAAGTTAACTTTAACCTAATAGATTTAAAAGGGACCTGCTTCCTTTCAGTGTTCATTGTTTTATTTTGGGGTTCTAGTAGAATTGACATTGACAGATTTTTGCAATTGACAGATTTACCTGCGTAATTTACCCCAAAACACAGTTTTTCCCTCATACTGTACATCTTTAATCATCTTCTGTCTGAAACGCATTGTTAGAGCTCTTCTGTCTTCAAGCCCCGCCTCTTGATGAGTCTAGTGCGCTCTTATTAGTCTGCTCACCCACTCTGGTCTGTTTAGTCAACCACCAGATCCACTGTGGCTATACAATGGAGTTGGCTCTGCCATTTCGGTTTGAGCCAGAGTCCGATCCTGAAAGTCAGGCAGAACGAATGTCTTTGAAGGTCCTGCAAGGCATTTTAGAGTGGTGTTAGCACAGTGTTAGCACTTGCCGGCAAGCGACCAATTGGGATAGTGTTGCAAGTTGACATCACCTTGTAACTGAGAAAATGGCTGGAATTCCAACGATGCGTTTTAGGCAGATCAGAAACGTTACTGTTGAAGAGAGGTCGGATCCGCTGGCATGTACTTTGGATTTATGACCTTGCAGATCATTTAGATGCACAAAAAGTTACATACCACACTGGAGGAATATGGGGAAACCCAGAAAGCATGATACTTTCATTCCTTTACTTTCGGCCGACAGATAAGCTAAATTATCTACCCCAACAAGCGCTATCATTAGGAATGTTGAGCCTTTTTCCGCCTCTAATTAGTGGTGTCCTGGCTTGTGTTGGGAATTCTTGGTGCTGAGTCGTCTTGAACTTGGGCAGGCAATGATCTTGAGTTGTATTTAGTTTCTGATCAAAATTGCTGAGCCAATTTTAGCTGTGTTGCTGTGACACATAGAGGCACCAAGTAAAAATCCCCATCCAGTACACTTCCAAGAGCTACGGACATGCGCACAGCAGTGGCACATTTGATGGCAAATAAAAGGCAATGTTAAACAATGTATGGGTGGCCGGCAAGGTGCTGTAAACTTTGTGTCAACTTGGCCTGGAACAGGAACTCCATTTCCTCTGAGGACTGACATACTACCACACATGCACTGACCCGACACGACACAGATGCTTATGCAATACGATACAAACATTTATCACACACCAGACAATATTCGGAGAAAGTGCACAAACACAATCACATTATCCGTTGACGTGATGTCCAATTAGAAAATACGCCATCTTCCAACAATGGGCTGCGGCCTCACCTCCCACAAGCACGCGAGAGAAGACAGAGGGAGAAGAGCTGTTTGGTTCTTCACAGCCTACTTCATCAAGGCATGGAAGCCTGCTCTCATTATACACTCAGGAAAGGAAGCCTGTTCTGTTATACACTCATACAAAAAACCTAGTTGCACGAGTAGGTGTAGAAGGAACCAGCCGATAGGTGGGTAGGTTTGACGTTGTGAGACTGTGAATGACTCGGCCTTGAAAGGATGGTGATGCCCTCCATGAAGCGTTTGCAGACTGAGGCTGCCTGAAGCAGGACTACATGCTTGCAGACCACAGTGATGATCGATCTTAACACTATGTCAATGCAGCCACAGACTGGAATGGTGTTGTGCCAAACTGCACTGTGGTCAGCGCCAAGATGATGGCTTTTTGTCACTGCCATGTGTCCAGAAGGCCTGGGGTCACTCCACCTCCACCCCTACCCCACAATCTGCAGGAACCGTGTGAGAATATTCAAGCTGCATGGGATGGATTATCACAGGACACCATAAGGAGACGTCTGGCATGTTGGGTTAGCAAACATGGCGGCCCAACCCCATACTGAGACACTACTTCTGTATGTGTAGCTTAATAAGTATCGCCCATATCAGCCTAAATGTATCATCATTTATAGTCCCTGGTCTCCTTTATCTTCCCACACCTCACTGCAATCCCACACTTCCTTCTGGGTGCAGCTATTCGTTTGATGATGAGTGTATATTTCCAGAAGGACTGTTTTCACTACACAAACTAAATATCAGGTGCCCCGTTAATCCACACACCCCACAAAGGGTGCTGAGTTTAATGTCCATGATTGCTCTCTAGTGTTCCATGACCCTTGCAACATTCCTCTGTCTTCCTGCCTTCTGATTCATTGGCCCCTCAACAAATAGAGGTCACCGAGCACGCTCAGTGCCTATAGATGAATCTGACCCTCATCCACCTTAGATAACCCAGTAGTCAGATGCAGGACAAGAACAGAATAACCACATGGAAAAGAACAAACAACCGGACAATGGCTTTGGAAACATTTGCCTGTTGGGTAAACGGCGATGGGGCCACGGTGGGATCGAGTTTCCACCGAATACAACGCTTGGCTGCATCACCCAATGTCATGCTGATGGCCATGTAAACAAAGCAGTGTGCATGTTCTGTTTCCATCAAGTAGGTCAGCGAAGCCTCAATAATCAGGGTTTGTTGAAAAGATAAAGAGCAAATAATAATAAACTAGGATGTTTGGAGCCCAGACCAGAACATTGCTTCTCTGTGCTTCCATACCAACGCTAAGCCGCCTGATGTTTTGGAAGCCATGACCTCTTTAAGTAGGAGAACAATGTGTTCCTGGTCTGCAAACCTGATTTGGTTCATTAAGATTCCTTACTCGTTAAAGTGGCCCCCGGCCCAAAATGGAACATTTAACCATCACTAGATCTGTTGCAGACATGCATTCATTGGTTCCTCAGTAATCTCAATAGAGTTAGATTGCCCTGTTTGGAGGAACAGTCCTACACTAGCTGGAATATTATCCAACGGAACACTAAGCATGGTTGTAAGTCGCTCTGGATAAGAGTGTCTGCTAAATACCTTACATGTAAATGTAAACAGTATGTAACCTCTATCCGTGAAGTAGCATATTGCAACCCAGTCAGTCTACTCAACACCCCCAGTCCTTCCTTCTCTAGAAGCTATGGTGGCTGTCAGCTGGCTGTGCATTTTCTTGTGTGTTCTGTGCCAAATATTAAATATTATTCTCAAATTGTCAAAAGCGTGGGTTCTACATCTAAGCACAACACAAAATGCCTTGCCGGGACCCCCACTGGTATTCTAGATACTTGTGGTACAAGTTACCCACCCCGCCACATCACTTTGGCTGTATATTGACCCGGTTCTGCCAAGTCAGTTTGTGCCGGAGTCTGATTCTGGAAGTCGGGTAGAACAAGCTGGTTGTCCAGATCCACATTCGCAAGCTACACTGTGTGAGGTTGGGCCAGTAGACCACCTGGTAGACAGGTAATTAAGATAGTGTTACGGGATAACAAAAATAAGGATGTTTCAGGCAGCTGAGGAAAGTGATTTCGATGGCGGAGAGTTTTTTACCTTATTAGTCACCTCGTGTGTTTAAGGTGGTAGTAACTTCAGGCTCCTGCAGATGGCGCTGCACGAGGATGATAGGGTTATAAATACCTGTGGGGTGTGAGTGACGGGACCCATAGATTGGGAAGAGGTGCTACGGTGCAGGGAATGTCTCGTTCCATGTGTGGAAAATGGCTCCAGAGCAGATGTTAATGATGGGCTAAAAGGAGTGACTGCATGTGGGCGTGGCCAAAGACCATAGTGTGAGGGAAGTAGCTGAATCTGCAGGTGTATGGAAGCGTACGGTCATACGGGTCTACCAGCAGTGGCTAAAATCCCAGTCTACAGGAAACTCTCCTCAGAATTGTGCCAGGGAAGGCATCCACCAAATCTGGACCAACTTTGCCATTCTTTGAGGTACAAGTGTTTGAACACTGATGTGGCCTACAGTACATGCCAAATCCAGTCCCAGCTGTTACTGGTGCTCATGGATAAATTACACACTGTTAGGTTTCAGCCGCTGGAGACTTTTCGGGTTTTGGTGAGCGTAGTTGCATCTGAAAGGTGCGTAGAACTTTTTGAAAGCCTCCAAGTGCTTTGAAACCACTCCTATCACATTTGTAAACCATTGGCTAAGCTAGCTGGCTATATCCGTGTGCTGTATTTATGTAGCGCCTGCCTGGGAACTGCGGTGAAGGGACAGTGATGGACGAAAACACAATAAAGATAGAAAACTGAATTTCATCATAACCATAAGGCTGAGGGATGCAACACTATTACATAACATGAAAAATAACATAGAGCTTTGTGGGGATGGGGGCAATGGTGTTGGAATGGCCCTCGAAGAAGCTCAGCTCATGTGTCCATACAAATGAAACCAGTTTCTGAATACTTAGCATTTTCCAAATGCTTCATCGAGGGACTTTCCAAATATTCCAGACCACATTAACTCGATGTCCTAAGCGCTGGGAAGACATTGACATGTTAGGAACATTCCGAAGCTTCTTGGTGCATATGATTGGTGGGTGATGCTTAATAACATGTCAGCAAAAAAGGCTGAATATAGAAGTATGGCTTCTAATGATGGCTTTATATTATTGCTGTAATAAACAATGCTGTCTAGCATTACATGGATCAGTTCCCCTCTTACGAAGCTCGTACAGTACATTTTCAGGACGCACTGGTGTGCGCAGGATGACCCGCTCTATGGCCGGTTAGATCTGGGTAATGTGTTACTATTATAACCGGCTGCTTGACCTTGAGCTTTTACTGTTTATAAGACTGACCTAATGCCAAGTTGATTTGGCAGTCACTTTGCCAATTCAATCACTAAGCCTGACACCAGGAATCGTGTCCCTGGTTCAGAGAATGGGAGTTGGAACATTACTTCAGGTCATTCTACCTTGCTCACGTGTCCCTTCTTCCAACAGCACACCAGGGCAATGTACAATGGCAATGAAAACCAAAACGGTATCGAGCTTGGAGGTGCATGCGCAAAGGCTGGGGACTGCGAAAGCAATAGTCCCTTTTTTCCGCCACTTCCTAGATCAAAAGAGTAAGGAGTCTAAATCGCTAGGACATACAGTACTTGGTGCGCTGCTGTTCCTGGAAAACCTTCCTTCTGTGGTTTTGGATCGGGCCCACTAAGCGAGCATGACAGATGCTCGAGTAACTACTTTCCATCAACTCCAATGCTCTTGGTGTTTGGAGACGTCACAGGTTTAGATTACTCCTGAGTGTGTTGATGTAGCAGAAGGCCCAGTGCAGGGCTCTCAGCATCTGCTGCGCTGACGCTGTGCAGCCCCTTGCTCCGTGAGTACCCCTCCGGAGGCCCCATTAAAGGGCTTGGAGGTTTGAGAACCTGCAGTACACCTGTGAGTGTTTGGATACGCTAAAGCGCTCCAGCAGACGCCGCTCATCCCCCAAACAGCCCACTCGGTCAGGCTATCGCTCCTCTTCCCTTTCCCATAGAGGCTGTGCATTCTGGATCAACATGAAGGCTGCTAAAACCATGGATGGTGGGTGTGATGACAGAATGAAGTGTTTGAGGCCGTGAACTGGATCCACCAGCTGGTCCGTTTCCAGCCTGTTGACCTCTGCTATGAGGTGATGGGAGACCACACTGTTCTGTTTGTTTACTTCATCTGTATATTACTGCTTCATTGCTTAATGGTGCCGTCTCTTGCCCTTTAGCCCATTTCTTTTTTTGCCTCCTTCTTTCGGTTCTCTCCTTCCCCCTCCTCATCCTACCCTCTGCAGTTTGGCTAAGATTGGCTAAACATTTACCTCAGTTGACCAAGAGCATCATTAATTCAGTCTCTTTCTGAGAATTGGCTGCGCACTCTCCGTTCCTCGTTCTCGCTTCTGCACAGCTGGTCCGAAATGACAACTTTTGGACACACTCGCCGGTCTAATGGAAACGTTTGGAATCTGCGAGTGGGTTGATTTGGACTACAGCTAAAACAACATGTCCTCTATTGTCCCTGACCCTGAGCGCTAATTTGGGACCGCTAGCGGCATTGTTGCAGAACCCGTTACTCAATGCTACACATGGGAAAAACCACATATTGGTCATTTTCTGGTTTTTCGCCAGGCATAGCTGACGAGAGGAGGACATTGTGATCGACGTTTGCTTGGGGAATGTGAAAGGAGCTTTGCTTGTAGGTGTTTGGGGCCCACTGCTAAGGTGCCCTAGTTAGCAGCGCTCATGTCTGAGACAGTCACATGCTAGTACACTCTGTCTCAGCTGGGGCTTGCTGTTGGTGAGGGGGGCTAGGGGCTACGGGACGGTTGGCTAGGGTGGGGGTAGGGTGTAGAGTGAAACTGATGGACAGAAAGATTTCAGGCTTGGAGGCAGAGGGATAGGTCAAATGGACACGTGCAAAGCAGTCATGCTTTGACAACAACTTTCCACGAGGAAGGCTGTGGGCCAGTATCCTCCTCAAAATCATGAACATGAAATAATAATAAGAGTTTAAGATTATATCGAGGTCGAGATTCTGAGAAATGGACATTTTTCCCCAATATTAGGATATTAGGAAAATATGGGAAGTGTAAATAGAACCAAATTGGCAGTGAAATGCAATTTACGTCCTGAAGGTCATTGCAGGTCTTTCATTCATGCAGTTTTGGATTTTTCATGATCAGATATTAGAAAACCAGACTATACGTACAACAGCTATTTGAAATCATTGACTGTATATACAGGGCTTCCAATTCAGTATTGTGTTATATAGTGATTCTGATCTCATTGGACAGAAAACCTACCTAATGGAATGTAATACCTCCATGAGTACCAATGACTGCTAAGCATGGACTGGACAAGGTTCTGGATGTAGGCCGCATCATTGTTCCGATTAAAGAACAGTTGGGCCAGATTTGGTGGATACCTTTCCTGGCACAGTTCCGAGGAGAGTTCCCTGTAGACTGGGAGTTTAGCCACTGCTGGTAGACCCGTATGACCGTACGCTTCCATACACCTGCAGATTCAGCTACTTCCTTCACACTATGGTCTTTGGCCACGCCCAAATACAGTCCCTCCTTTTAGCCAATCATTAACATCTGCTCTGGACGCGTTTTCCACACATGGAACGAGACATTCCCTGCACCGTAGCACCTCTTCTCAATCTATGGATCCCGTCACTCACACCCCGCAGGTATCTATAGCCACATCATCCTCGTGCAGCGCAATCTGCAGGAGCCTGAAGTTACTACCACCTTAAACACACACACACTTAAGCACTTATTTCTTGTGTGGTGAGCTTATAAGCAGGTATATTGTACACTTGTGGTTTAAACACAACACAAAATGAATGAATGTCTATCTGGAGTATTTGCATGTAAACATTTAATTAAAATCAGTATTGTGTTGGTATCAAACATAATTATGCAATAATCCAGTGTATCTATACTTTTTTGCATCCCTAAAAAGGGGGAAACAGGACTTTACTAAAACAATGATTGAAAGACTCAGAGGCAACCATGAAAGACCTGGCCATTTGAGAGGAAATTAAGCCTCAGATTTGAGAAAAATCACAAGTGTGTCTGTCCATCCTTCCACTGTGAAAAGACAACACAGCAATATGGATCTAATCAGTCTGGATCTAATAGATATTCTTCTTCTGTTAGTTCTGTCTTTCTCTTCCTCCGGGTTCGACCTGAGGAGGTTGGGTTCCGCCCTTGAGCCTGTTTCCTCTCAAGGTTTCTTCTTTACTCAAGGGAGATTTTCCTCGCCACTGTTGCCTCAGGCTTGCTCAAGGGGGGCTTGGACCCGGTCCCCCCCACCCCACCCTCAAATATCTGTAAATTAACTTGGTATTTTTTTTTCTTTTCTTTTCTTAAATATAACAAACTGATTTTCTGTGAAGCTGCTTTGAGACCACGTTGGTTGTAAAAAGCGCTGTACAAATAAATATTGATTGATTGATTGGTCAAAAGGACGTGTAGTTTCTAAGAAGCCACTACTGAGAAAAGAAAATAACTTGCTAATCACACCAAGAAGCTGCCGGTACGTACCTCATCACCTAATGTGTTTGGGAATACTTGGGATCAGGGGAAGCGGAAAATGCAACCAACTTCTAAGACTGAACTTTGTAGAGAAAAGTTGGAAAAAAAATCTTGTTGGAAAACTGACCACAAAAGAATGGAAGCTGTGTAAAGGTTGGACACACGTCATTTTTTCCTGATGCTGAATGAAACGGACTGGAAATTAATGAAAGGACATGGAAATGAGTGAAAAATGCCTGGAAAGTAAATAAATGGAAACTGCAGCATAATTAATATGACGATAGTGCATGCTTTTGTTTATGCTGGACGGGATTGCAACCTGGTTGTTCTAAATAGAAGTCTTTTAAAAACGAATTAGCAACCCGGATTCTAAAAGAACAAAATGCATTTCGGTAAATGTATAAATATTTTAACAGCTCAGGGGGCTTCCAGCCATCTGTCGGAAATGACCCTCCACGGACCCTGATGAGAGCTGAGCTCGACTCTACGGTTCTGTCTTCATGTTATGCAAGTGTTTCTCACTCTGTGTTTACAAACTAGGACTTCAGGCATTGTCTCTTAACAAAGTGCTCATCAATTATTGACCCGAACCTCCGTGTCATTCCGCTTTGGGAAGAGGTGCACGCAAAGGTCCTGGCTATCAAAGAAACTCGACACTGGCCAAAAACAATACATGCAATTAATGAGGTAAACATGTCTGAGAGTGAAACACGCTGGCGGTGGAACCACATCACCGTGGCCAAATTCCCATCCGCGAGGGAAAGCCAGGTCCGCTGAATTTCCGTTCTGGTCCTCGATTCCAGGTAACCCAAGGCCCTTTCTAAGAATCATGGATACTGTCTACTCTGGCCAAACCCGAAGGAATGGGACAGGGTGCTATTATGTGACCGGCGAGGGGGGATACGACTACATGTGTGCGGTTTCTCAATTGCTGACCATTGTAATTGCTGCAACTGAGTCACACTGCATGTTCTCTCGCCTTTCTGGCTCTGTTGTGCTCCTGATGGTTCCAGATCTGGGCTTTGTTAAACAAACTTTCGGAATTAGAACAACTGCCGCCAGTCGTTAATTCACTTATCCGTGCTTATCTCCAAATGCACTCCTTCACAGTTGCTGTGGAAAAGCTTTACAGTGCATTAAAACAAATCCTAATCACCCTAATGGGCTGTTGCAGTGCACAGCTCAAGCGTGGAAAGTGGGAGAGCTTTATTATATTCATTATTTCTATTGTATTATATGTATTTTATATGCTTTCTTTAAATGAACTACAGCAACACAGCCTGATTCAATAGTCTAAACAAACTGTGCTGCAATTTTTTATTAGTTTGGGTCAGCTAGGGCTGGCTTGGGGAGACAACCGTCCAACAACAGTAAGGATAGTACATTTCATAGTTTTGATCCCTGCTGCTCATTTGTCTCTATCAACTGCTAACAACGCTAATATACCCAAGAAGCTCAGGTTTTGAGTTATTAACGTCTTTCTGGCTGGGTGTTTGAGCTGTAGTTCAATGTCCTCTCATAAGATGGCACATGGTGCCACAGTGCCATTTTAAATAGGGTTGCCACCCGTCCCATTAAATATGAAATTGTCGCTTATTTGGCAATTAAATGTTGCGTCCCGTAATAAACCAATACAGGATGTGATTTGTTCCGTATTTCGAACACGTCACTCACACATGACCACGCCCCCAACCCCGCCCCCATCCTTTATTTTTATTTCTGAAAGGTGGCAACCCTAGTTTTAGACATCTTGTTCTTGCCTCACACTTACATAACCACTCAGTCCCTATGGACTGTCACCATGGCGATTAGAATGTTGGTGATTTTTTTTTTTTAGGAATGTCTGTGAATTTTTATGAGTATGAGGATTCTAACTTGGTATCAACCTGATACCAGTATCAGTATGCATGCACCCTTAGTTGCAATTCCTACACTGTTCACCATCATGTGCCATCAAACTACACCCGAAGGTCTCCACTTATTAAATTTCAACTCTGCTGTGGTAGACATATTGGTTGGTAGACCAACAGTTGTTGGTATAGTGTAGTAGTGGGTTACACCGCTGTTCTCCATGCTGTAAACTGGGGTTCCATTCCCCATCTGGGCAACCACCCAACACTATACCAATAAGAGTCCTTGGACAAGACTCCTAACACTTCACCTTCTACGTACACTGTATAAGAGCGTACACTGGATAAGAGCGTCTGCCAAACGCCGTGAATGTGAACCTACACAGCTAAAACGACAGCACCATCGTCCAAATGTTTATAGACCTGACTGTATACTGACTAGACTTAAAATGATTCCACTTGGCAGTGTGGTTGGATGGATTACCGGAGATCAACTGACAGCTTTGCGAGCTTAGATAGAGAATGCACAACACTGGGAATGGATTATTTAAGAAGTCATCTTTAATACAGTCTAAGAATGAACAAGTGAACAATTTACATATTTTTTTGTTTGATTCATTTTTCACTTTTTTACAAAATTCACAGTTTAAATGATTCATAAAGAAGCTGGAATAAATACTCCAATTTATAATAATAATAATAATATTAATAATAATGGTGGCATGGAAAACAAACAACAAGCCAAATATGAACCTATTGGTCTCTTTAGCAAAAATCTATTCCATAACAAAGGTGGAGAGATTATGAGTATGTGTGATGAGGCGGCCTATTGCTTGTAGCCGGCTTACTTAGCCAGATAATAGAATGGGTTTCACCTGACGAACATGCGAAAAGAGATAAACCAGATCAAAGATGCATGTAGTTCATTAGTTGGAAACCGTACGTCAAGAGAAGAAGCACAAGTGAGTTAATGAAGTAGTCTGCTTGCCATCTCAGTCACTCTGCCGTAAGGAAACAGATCTCTAGGGCGTCACAGAATGGACTTTTTTACGCTCACTGACAACCAGAGGGGGAATGGTGAGCTTTGTGAATGAGGCATAGACCAGGAAACACATATCCTGGTTTGAAAGACCAGCTCGTGATCTGCTGGAGGGTATTCGTGGCCAAAGTCAGCCCTATGAAGTCTATAAAGGATGATCTAGGGAGTGTTTGTGGCCAAGGCACATTAAAAAACGTAGTCTGAAATGTATAAAATCTGTACAGAAGTCTGGTGTAGCGTTTATGAAGTATAAGATAGAAAAAGGACTCCATCTAGTTGATAAAGGGGCTACCATAAGCTCAAAATTTACTATGATGTTTATCGGTCAATGATATGCAAACCGTCATGGCAAATCCAATGATCCCTTCAAAATGAACAAAAACAAAACCAAACAAAAAGAAAACAACAACAGATGGAAAAACACATTATATAACATAATAAAACAACACAAGAACAAACACACACATTGGCATCAGATCACTATGAGTGGATTACATCAGTGGTCCTATAGGATCTCTATGTACAACGCACTATAGCAAAGCTACTCTGGCTGGGTGATGTTGTTGTTGTTGCTGCTGATGTCGTTGTTGTTGTGGTTGAGGATGCTCAGGCCGCTCTGTTTCCTGAGAGCCCGAGGCATCACTTTCTTCTTCAGGAAGATTTTCTGGAGGAACTTGTCACTAATGCTCATGGGGAAGTAGCTGTAGATAAAGTACATGCGCCCCAGGCCTGGCCCGGCGTAGTAGCGGACCTGTGGCTGCGGTGACAGCAGCGCCTTCACGATGGTGTTGACGACGGGGCTCAGGTCCTCGTTGCTCATTTTGGCGTGACACTGAAAGAGCTCCTTGGTTTCCAGTAAGTATTCTTCGCCGTACTCTTCCAAGACGCTCGGGGAGAGGTTCTGCAGAAGGTGCTGGTGCTGTTTCTCCCAGTACTCTGTGTTTCTGCACTGACCTGAGAAGAGCAAATGAGACGAGTCAGGCAAATAGACAGTACTGAATTGGGCTCTCTGTGCTCTCCTAGCTTCACTTAGGAAATCAGACAAACAGGACATTTGACTGGGCTGCCCAGAAGTTTGCATAGGACTGTATGTAAGCAGTCGGTAGACTGACTTTGAACCCGTAGAGGCGTTCGTGTCCATGCAGGCAGTTTGGTTTAGATGATATTTGCACATATTGACATGCTAACAATTGCTTACTTACAAACATACACAGTAAATAATATTAATAATAAAAATATTAATACATAAAAAAGGCTAATACAGCTCAGGAATTTTAAGAGACCACCTAAAATGATCAGTGTCTCTAGCTGTACAGGTTCTGGGTTTGTGTTGGACCAGAATTCCTCAGTTCTGTTTGATTCTCTACACTACTGGAAAAATGTCTCTCAAACTCCAGATCAGATATTGTATTAGATCTGTGTATTTGGAAATCACTAATGACCTCCAGAAGCCTGTTTTTGGAACCATGCTCGCTGTGCGTTTCACCCCAGTCTCTCTATAGGTCACTGGAGGTCATCTTACAGTGGCTAAGGGACATTGGAATGAGTTGGCGCTCATCACGGTCAGTAGAGAGTGGGTTATGCCCTCTGCCAGTCTGTAGCTGTGTTGTCCTGTGTGTTTGCTGCTTGGCCTTGTTCTTATGAACCAGACGCTCACTGTATCTGCCAGTAAAGCTAGAACCCGACCTTCTGTTCCTCACTAAGAACCTGCTGTACATGTGGAGATGCTGATTTAAGAAGAGACTGGAGTGGCCTCCTAGGTATTTCCAGAGCTGTATATTAAGAATGGCCGGCAGGTCTGTAGCTACTGTTGTATGGCATCCCTGGTCAAAGGACATGATGTGTTCACTTGTTTATTGTTCCAGTTGGTTTCCAATTGGTATGAATGATGCCAAAGGGGCCAGGCATCGCATGCTGTGTCATGATATTACCCCACTGAAACTCCGGACACACCCTTGATCGTGTTTGTATCGCTTATCTGTCCTCAGCAGCTAAACAGAGGCAAAGCGCAACGTTCTAGCACTTTCACACATAACTGCTATTGTGTCATGCATTAGCAGAACTGGCACAAAGATGTAGGTCATGTACCAGCATAATGCAGGGGTGGGGGATGAGGGGGTGGACATGCCTGACTGTAAGGATCAGAGGTGAATTAATTGAGAGGAATGTAAACACAGGTCCGGGCACACTTTATCCTGCTCTTTCTCCTGTAATCCTCTAGAACTGCTTTTGGCAGCAAGGCCGGCTAAATTAGCGCTCGAACAAAGGATGGATTTTTTTTTTGTTTTAGCTAGCGACCGCACCGAACAGCCGTGCAGCCAGAATGCAAACGAGCTTTTCAATTAAGACAGCTGAAAAATGTCTGTTTTGTTTGCACGATCTGATCCAGATGTAATCCAGTCATACCAGAACTTCTTGAGGGTTTTGAAAACAGAGCAAAGCTCCATTAATTTCACTTGGCTGTGAATGGGAATGTTTAATGGAGCACCTGTTAAGCATTACTGAGACTGGTACTAAGCCAGTCTAATCACTGGCTTTCGTAAGTGTATGTGCACATTCACATATATCATTACGTCGCGAGAATGCACTTGCTCCAGTGTCCACCATGTCCTGCCACAATATGGGACTATATGTGAGTACAACTGGGGGTGGTTGTTAACCAATCCGGTGCATGTGGAAGCAGGACAGTATGTCCAAAAATCCTGCAAATAAATAAATAGTCGATATTTCTATTTATATATTATTTATATATTATTATATGGCGTATACAGCATTACGGTGTCTACTGAAGACATACCTGACATATGGCAGTCATTTGAATTGATTTGTGAACGAATTATATCGAATGTTGGACGTCATATAAACAGAATTATCGTAGGGTTGTTTATTCAGTTTGTTTTTCACCAGATTTAGTCGCTTATTGCCTGGACTGAAGTCGAAACTTTCCTAGGCATGGCTCCTGACTGATGATTTCACATGAATAGATAATGTACAGATGTTCTGAACTGTTTGCTCACCTGTCCTGAAGGCAGAGGGTAAGATGGTGGACACCTTGACTCCCCATGGCTCCATTTCATGACGGAGCGTGTTGATGAAGAGGTTCAGCGCTGCCTTTGAAGCCCCGTAGGATGCCAAACATGGGAAGGGCTGCTCACCTGCACACGACACAATGACAAGGGAGAATGATGTTAGAAGGAGGGGCAATGTACTATAATGTCTGTATGGACCCCTATTAATGCCTGTATGGACCCCTATTAATGCCTGTATGGACCCCTTTTAATGCCTATATGGACCCCTATCAATGCTTATATGGACCCTTATTAATGCCTGTATGGACCCTTATTAATGCTTATATGGACCCTTATTAATGCCTGTATGGACCCCTTTTAATGCCTATATGGACCCCTATTAATGCATATATGGACCCCTATCAATGCTTATATGGACCCTTATTAATGTCTATATGGACCCCTATTAATGCATATATGGACCCCTATCAATGCATATATGGACCCCTATTAATGCTTATATGGACCCTTATTAATGCTTATATGGACCCTTAGTAATGCTTATATGGACCCTTAGTAATGCCTGTATGGACCCCTTTTAATGCCTATATGGACCCCTATTAATGCATATATGGACCCCAATCAATGCTTATATGGACCCTTATTAATGCTTATATGGACCCTTATTAATGCCTGTATGGACCCCTTTTAATGCCTATATGGACCCCTATTAATGCATATATGGACCCCTATCAATGCTTATATGGACCCTTATTAATGTCTATATGGACCCCTATTAATGCATATATGGACCCCTATCAATGCATATATGGACCCCTATTAATGCTTATATGGACCCTTATTAATGCTTATATGGACCCTTAGTAATGCCTGTATGGACCCCTTTTAATGCCTATATGGACCCCTATCAATGCTTATATGGACCCCTAATAAAGCCTGTATGGAGCCCTAATAATGCCTGTATGGAGCCCTATCAATGCTTATATGGACCCCTAATAATGCCTGTATGGACCCCTTTTAATGCATATATGGACCCCTATCAATGCTTATATGGACCCCTAATAATGCCTGTATGGAGCCCTATCAATGCTTATATGGACCCCTAATAATGCCTGTATGGACCCCTTTTAATGCATATATGGACCCCTATCAATGCTTATATGGACCCCTAATAATGCCTGTATGGAGCCCTATCAATGCTTATATGGACCCCTAATAATGCCTGTATGGACCCCTTTTAATGCATATATGGACCCCTATTAATGCCTGTATGAACCCCTATCTATCTATCTATCTATCTATCTATCTATCTATCTATCTATCTATCTATCTATCTATCTATCTATCTATCTATCTATCATGTGTGTGTGTGTGTGTGTGTGTGTGTGTGTGTGTGTGTGTGTGTGTGTGTGTGTGTGTGTGTGTACTATTACCAAAAAGACCAGAAAGGCACCTGCTATTATCTCACTACCTTCCTTTTCTAATCAGCACTTCTGGTGTTACACAATCCATCATTACTAAATAAAGATGATATCCAAACACACACTACATTCCTCTGATGCTATCTGATAAAGACATACTGGCTACTTCTTCTTGTTGCATAACCTTGTGAGTAAATGCAGACAGATTTTGGCTATGCACTAAATAAGCATACCACGGTACACCACGCTCCGAGACTTCCTGTCTTTTGTTCTTAGATCTTGGCAGAGCTTTTGAGTTCCCGACACAGGCTTGATAACACATGAGCCGGTGGCATAATGGTGCTGTTGGACAGTAAAGCCAGTAGTAGTGGGGCAGGTGGGGATCAGAGAGAGACGGTGCAGGAAAGCGGGCAGCGGTGGAGGTTAATTGCAGGTTATGGTGCTTTTATATAAACATGTGGTTTCGCCCCGGGCCGAGGAGGAACAAAAGGGGTTTGTGTCTGAATCGCACCGACTTAGCGTCTGACAAGATCTGAGGTGCGTCTGACAATGCAGAAATACAGCCCACCTGGAAGTGGGCTTACAGGAACAGGTTTTGATGGAGCCCTCTTTGATTTTTTGAACAGGGAGCGACGCCAGCACTTCAGCCAGTGCTCAGATAGAAGAGTGCCAGGCCGTTACTCGAATTGGCACGGTGTCAGTAAACAGAGGGTGATAAAAATCGGCAGTGCGGATGGAAGGTAGAACACGCTGTATACATCGCACTCGTCTTATCTGTCGAAGCACCGGTCTGGGAGCGAAAGGAGGGCTGTTCTCAGGGGAGGTAATCACAGGGCCCTCATAAGCCCAGTAGATATCACAGGCGATAAGCATCTCATGCTCAGATGAGGGTTTGGTAGAATGTCGGCCTTCTATTTCTGTAATGTTTAGACTTTTTTTTTTGGAACGGGACATTCCTGACATTTGTCAGGGTTCCAATTCTTCAACAAGGACTAGATAGCATCTTTCACTGGTGCAAAAAGCAGGCTGATGGAGCGATATGCATGTGTGTGTGTTTGTCTGCTTGCGTGTAGGTCTGAGTCTTTATTACTGACAGGTGGAAATGTAGGCCCTGTCAACATCCAGCCTTTACCATGCACTACGATCGCTTGTTACAGCCTATTGGACCACTCATCATTTACTGAACACACTGTGGTGAGTGATCCCATTGGACATGGACTGGACAAGCTTCTGGATGTAGGCCCCATCAATGTTCAGACACTCTTACATCAACCTATTGTGGAGTAGGACCAGATTTGGTGGAGGCCTTCCTTGGCACAATTCCTGTAGACTGGGATTTTGGCCACTGCTGGTAGACCCGTATAACTGTTCGCTTCCATACACCTGCAGATTCAGCTACTTCACTCACACTATGGTCTTTGGCCACGCCCACATGCAGTCAATCATTAACATCTGCTCTGGAGCCATTTTCCACACGTTGAACGAGACATTTCCTGCACTGTAGCACCTCAACTCAATCTACGGATCCCATCACTCACACCCCACAGGTGTTTATAGCCTCATCGTGCTTGTGCAGCACCATCTGCAGGAGCCTGAAGTTACTACCACCTTCGACACATATGGGGACTAGTTGTTTGGAATGCAAGCTTATATTTCAAAAATAAAAATTCATATTCAAATTATGTTGTGTTCTTTTAATTTAGCCTATTTTTTGGCTCTGATTTTTAAAATCATGGGAAAAAATATGATTTATTTTTAATGTATTTTATTGCATTGCATTGTGAATTTATTTGATTATTTATTTTTATTTATTCTTAATAATTTAGTAACATTTAAAGTATTTTACAGTCATTTTTAGTACAAAACTGTAATTCAGAATATAGTAAACAGCTGGAAAACCAGGATTTTTTCTATTACAGTGATGGTATTCCATGTGGTTGCTAGAGTGCTTCTAGCGTGCTTGTATCACAGTGACATAAGAGATGTGAGAAGTACAGTATTAAAAGCAGCCACTCTCTCTGACTGGACAGCAGCTGCTATATGTCTGTGTATGTACCTGAAGGACTGGAGATGGTCACTATCCGGCCTTTGTTCTGTCTCAGCAGAGGAAGGAAGGTCTTAGTGACAGAGAGCGTCCCGAAGAAGTTCACCTCCATGCAGCCTCTGTAGTTGGACATGAGGGAAAGCTCGGCGTCTCCGAAGTTTATACAAACTCCTGCATTGTTCACCAGAGCCCACAAACCTGGAAAGAGAGAGGAGATGCACATTTAGCATGTTACCAGAACCACAACTCTGACATGTATGATTAACCCCGTAACGCCCAGGCTAATCTCTTAGGTGCTAATCCTGAAGCTTCCAGGTCGGGACCTGGCCACAGCTCCATGGAGTTTAAGGAGTTCATGTAGTCACAGTAAGATCATTGTTTTACTCGGTCCAATGAAGCGTCCCATGCTCTGGATTGAGTTTCATATGGAACCAGCAGGACTGAAATAACACCATGTTTGTGTTTTAGTGCTGAATAGGCAGAGGAAGTCTTCCAGTCGAAGAGGTCCGTGCAGGACATACACGTTTCAGCTGCGACAGAGCAGCTGTTCCGTTTATTGCTTTGGGACGAGCTCCTTGTGTCTTGTGCTCACACATGCACGCAGAGTCATGCTGTAATTCATCCTACATGTTCCTCCTTGACCGCATCATTTATGAACATCTGGAGAGTTGGAGAAATATGCAGCGGAGAGGAAGAGGAGAGAGAGCTACGGGGAAAGCGATGTATGTTATCTGGATGTGATTAGTGTTGGCTGTTGTTGTTGTGTCAGATGGCTGGTGGATCTGAGGCTGAGCGGACTGCGGCATGCTGGCTCTGTGATGTGTATTGTACTCTCTGTAATCCCCCCCCAACCGCGCTTCATGGCCGATTTTGCAAGCGGACTGTTACATCATTTATAATGATATCTTTACCCGACGCTCTGGTAACATCGAGCACCGAGCAGAGGAACACATCAGGAAGATTCATTTAGAAAGAGAGAGAGAGAAAGACAAGACTTTAAGAGAGACAGAAAGAGAGAGGAGTAAAGAAAAGAGAGAAAGAGAAGAACAAAGAAGGAGAATAAGAGAAAGGTAAAGAAAGAGTAAGAATAAGAGAGAGAGAAGAGAGAGAGAGAGAGAGAGAGAGAGAGAGAGAGATACGGGAGTAAAGAAAAGAGAAGAACAAAGAAGGATGGAGAATAAGAGAAAGGTAAAGAAAGAGTAAAATAAGAGAGAGAGAGAGAGAGAGAGAGAGAGAGAGAGAGAGTGAGTAAGTGAGGAGTAAAGAAAAGAGGAAGAACAAAGAAGGATGGAGAATAAGAGAAAGGTAAAGACAGAGTAAGAATAAGAGAGAGAGAGAGAGAGAGAGACAGAGAGAGAGAGAGATAGGAAAGAGGAAAGCCAGAAAAACAAAGCAAAGGAAATAGAAAAGAAGAAGAGAGAGACAGAGAAAGAAAGAGAGAGAGCTAAAGAAAGAAAATGAGCAAATAAAAAAGGCAGAGGGAATGAAACAGAGAGAGGGATAAATGAAAGAAGATAAGAAAGTGGAAAGCCAGCAGATTAAAAGGGGAGGAAAGAAGAAAAGGAAACAGAAAAGAAAGAGAAGCGTGTGTGTAAAAAAGAAATAAAAAGAGAAAATAAAAGGGAGGAAGAAAGAAAAGAGAGTGAGGCACTGGAGGGGGAGAAGTAAGAGAATAAAAAACAAGGGGAGAGAGCAAGAAAGAAAGACAGAAGAGGAACAAGAGAGAAAAAGAAGAAGAAGAAAGTGTAATAGAGTGATTGTGCAAGCGAAGAGAAGAAAAGTGGAAAAGAGAAAGAGAGGGAGAAAGAGAAAGAGACAGAAAGCAGGAGAGAGAGGGAGGGAGAGAGAAAGAGAAAAAGAGAGAGGGAGAGAGAAAGAGAGAGAGAGAGAAAAAGTGAGAGAGAGGGAGGGAGAGAGAAAGAGAGAGAGAGAAAAGAGCAAGAGAGAGAGGGAGTGAGAGAGAGAGAAAGAGACAGAAAACGGGAGAAAGAGGGAGGGAGAGAGAAAAAGAAAAAGAGAGAGGGAAAGAGAGAGAGGGAAAAGAGGGAGAGAGAGAGAGAAAGAGAAAGCAAGAGGAGAGGGAGAGAGAGTGATGGTCAAATGGTCAGTGGTCATAAGCTGCTCATACCATATTTGGCCATGGGAATGACCTGCAGCGAGTCATTTCATCATTACTCTCACTATCAGAGTGATAAAGCGGTGATACGCGCTGGGTGATTATGAATTATGACACTTGGGGTTCACACATATTTCTCCCGTTCAGAGGAGCTCCATAAAGGCCATGTCCTTAACTACCGCTCTGATCTATGACTCGCAGCAGTGATCTTTAATCTGAGTTATGCCTGCGTTATCATCACTGAGCTGAGATTATGAATAAGTCACCGTTTACTCAGTCGGCCTGGGCTGCATAAAAGCCGGCGACGTGCGTCAGTCTACTTAACGGATAACTCAGTCTTCCCTGCCTTCCCTCTCCTGTTATTAATCCGTTCCGATATTATTTATGGATGGTGTCGGCTGATCATGACTATCAAGAAATGCTGAAAATGTTTTCACAGGCTGCAAAACCGCAGGCTAGCGGCGTGCTTGTGTAAGGGGGACGGCTGGTTTGCTCTCATAGAGCTTTCGGTTCGGCTACAAGAGAGCACATGTCCTTAAATCACTGTTCCCATCTGAGTGATGAGTGAAGAGGAGAAAAGAACAAGCTGCACTTTCTTCCTTTCTCTCGCTTTCCCCTCTGTGGAACTTCGCAATCACCCTAATCACAAATAAGACACGGCTACATTCCACTTTAATCCCTTTCCTTTTTTTTGGGAGCCGTATCCTGAAATAGCCTTTGACTTGAAGGGGGGTTCGGGGGGGGCACGGGGGGGAACATACTTGCAGCCTCATATAACTGAGAACGGAGCTTTTCCTCTTCCTTCTCTAACTAAGCTCGAAGTAAGTAGAAACTGAACTGCCGACTAAACAGTCCGCTTTGAATTCATCTACACACAGACATCGTCAGAAGATGACCCACAGGTCATCTTTCGGACCCACAGGACTGAAACATCACGAGACAGGCGGCTGATTCGAGTTTCACACAGTCACCCAGTTAGTGGCAGCACCATTGGCCGATGGCTGCATGACGCAGGACTACACGACCGTTGCGATGACTGTCCTTAACGCCACGTCGCCGTCACCAATGACAGCAGTGGTGTCGTGCCAGACTGTCATGGAGTGACTCAGAATGGCAGCGGGTCATCGTCAGTGACGAGTCCCGCTTTAGTCTTGGTGGAGACGCCCAACGAATCCGTGTGGAGGCACCGTGGTCAGCACCGAGATGAACCTACCGCACCATCTGCAGGAGCCGTGTGAGATTATTCAAGATGCATGGGATGGATTATCACAGGACGCCATTAGGAATCTCTACAGCTCCATACCGAGACGTCTGGCATGTTGGGTTAGCAAACATGGCGGCCCGAAAGACAGACTTCTGTATGTGTAGCTCAATGTATACTGTCCATATCAGTCTACATGCAACCTATAACCAATCAATCAACCCCACACCTCCTTCTGGGTGCAGCTATTCTTTTGAAGTAGCCTGATGGTGTTTCATTACACCAACCCTGTATTGGTATAATATCAATAAGTAGGAACTGAATTGCTCTGAACTTCCATGCATCATTCTTTAAGGCACAGGGGATGACATACGAAGGCGTGTTCATCGATGGACCTCCGCACAGGCGTCTCTCAGGAGCGAGCGAAAAAAACAAAACAACAACACACACGTAGCATAGGGGCCCTTTAATTCTTGCGCTCAGAACTCGGAAAAACGAAGCCGCCTGATAGGTCTGTTAGGCAACTCGCACTTTGCTTGTGTTTGAAAATAAAGCGGGCCCTTGATATGCTGCCAAGCCATACAGAGACGGCTCCGCAAGAAAGGGCCGCGCTGGCGTGTCACTGACCTTTTCCAAACTCTGTGATTACAAACACGCACTCGGGCTGTCCTTAAACGACTCCCACAAGTGTCAGTGATAGTAGAGGAAGCCGCCCGACCAGAGTAAATATGTGCTGGCCTTAAAAGGGACGTTGCTATGCTATGGTCTGCGTTTAATGTGTTACCTAGAATATGCTGACCTTGCCAAGAACAGAGAAGGAGAAACAGAGAGGTCAGTGACCTGAGAAACATGTTGTTACTCGACAGCTCAGGGGTCAATGTTACATTGTGCATGCACGCTGGGTATGTCTTGCATGAGGAGAGTGCAGTTATTAAAAGAATGCACTGTATAGCAATGCAGCAATATTGTATTTTTTTTTACAATATTATTTTTTTTAAGGCTTGCATAATTGAGTCGTTAGGATAAACCAGAGGTGTTGTGCATGGATCTCTATGCATTTGTTCGCTCACAGCGCGCCAGCAGTGCCATATCTTTGCAAGCTAACTGAGATTTAGCCTATTTATTTTATGCAATGGTGAAAAACTGGCAAAATTAATAACACACCGTGAATAACAGTGTTTGGTACTCAGCCTTCGGCCTCTAGCCAAACAAATTTATTTCAGCGCTTCCCTAAAATGTATCATCATTTACTGTTCCTGGTATCCTTTGTCTTCCTTCCCAATAGCACTGCAGTCCCACACTTCCTTCTGGGTGTAACTATTATTTTGATGATGAGTGTATATCGTTGCTGTCCAAAGAAAAACAGGTATCTCCAAAATGGCAACTTTACAGGAGAGGCCAAAAACCTCATTTAATTTGAATGGAAGTCAATGGAACCAGACGTCTTTCCAAGCAGTTTGGGGCCATTTCTGTTGGTCCATTCTTCATGAAATTCCCACACAGTGTAAAAAGCAACTCATGTAATCAAATGAGGCATAAAAGTAAAAATCAACAAAAATGGAGATACATGTTTTTCATTGGACAGCGACGATATGCTGTACATATACTGTAGTATACGTATCTACTACATATACTGTCAACCACATGCTTAATTGCGGCTCCATCTCTTAGTTTTTGCTTTATTATTTACTATTTATTGCTATTTATTAATCTAAAAAAGTGTTTGGATGTCCAAGAAGTTTATGGTGTTTATGAAAGCTGTAAAATTATTATATACAAAGTTTCGTTTTCCAAAATGACCTCTATTTTGCCATTATAAGAACTGAGCTGCTCTACTTCTCTTTTTTTAATACCAAATAAAACTGTGACCCCTGGTTCCTATCACCACCACTGTAAAGGAGCCATTTCATGCCGAACTGATTGAACTATGCATGTGTTTCCATTCATTCGTTCCCCTTTAATGCATGCCATTCCTCTAGAAGACGTTTTTCAATGCCACCATAAATGTTTTATCGATGTCCTTCAGTGTTCTTGTCTATTAACCAACTTTTATGAGGTTGGATGAGGTTTATAGAACATTGGGAAAACCCCACGACATATTCTACCACTTAACTACTGTCTGCTGAAAGAGGACCTGTTATTATTAGACCCACTGTCTGAAACGCTCGGCTAGACCTCCTGTGTCTTAAACCCCGCCTCCCCGATGAGTCCAGTGTGCAGTGTGTGATTGTAGAGCTCGCCTCACCCTGTTCTGATTGGTCAACTGCCAGACTGGCATGCTACTTCAAGTTTTCAAGTGGCTACATAATGCTGTCTGTTCTGCCGTGTCAATTTCAGCCAGGATCTGATTCTGATTCGGTAGAGCGTTCGGTAGAGAGCCGATCCAATTTCGCAAGCCAGACTGGAGCAGGATTTCAGAATGGTCAGGTTGTACTTTTTTAGCTCTCTGTGCATTGCGTGAGGGAGTGCCAAGCTTGCTGGTAGGCGGGCAAATAGGACTGTGTAACGAGATGACATCACTTTGTTAGCGGTGCTTGAATTTAATCAAGGCTTTTAAGGCTGAGCATAAAAGCACCAATCCCCCTTAAACACCAGCGTTTAGAGAGAGTTAACTGACACTTCTTCTCCATGTGTGTGAAAGGTCACCTTCTTAGGACAGACGTGTTGGAATGTGTTGTGTCATGGTGCAATCAAGCCTGTGTTAGCACAGCAGAGTGTTCGCCACAGTTCATTACAAGCTGTCTCCATTCGGCTCGCTAATGCAACACGTTTGCGTGTGAGTGTGTAAGGACTACCTTTCATGCCAAGCTTGGCTTTGGTGGTGATCAGGGCCTGCTGGACCTGCTGTGGCTGGGTGATGTCCACTTGCATCAGGGTCAGCCGTGTGGAGCAGGTGCTTCTCAGGTGCTTGGCCCCCGGTCCTTCCAGATCCAGCACGGTTGCGAACACTTCGAAGCCCATAGCATCCAGGCACTTAACCGTGGCATTGCCGAACCCTGTGTCACATCCTGCAGAGAGCGAGAGAGAGACAGAGAGAGACCTGTTATGCCCACATCCACAACACTCAAGCCTTCTCTGAGCAAGCCCATCTTTGTCCTGTCGGGATTCCTTCATTCGTAAATCTTATTGACACTTACAGCTCATGACTGTGAGCACTATTATACATGCCAGTAACAACTGAACTCAGAGACACTTTGCTGGCGTGGCCATGTTACGTTAGAGTGCTGCCAAAGCAAAGAACTCCTGTTACATCACCGGCGAAAGTCAGGGACCACCCATTTATTTCATTTCCAGTAAAAACAGCCTTATTGTTCAGAATCAGGGAAAAGATCATATCTATTATATATCTAATATATAAATAGAAGGTGTTGGTGATCTTAGAGATGAGTCTGAACCAGCCCATATCCTGATACACCACATCTACTCCTGATGTACACAGTATGACACTCCTCCATATCTCCACCTCTAATATATATTTAGTGGTGTAAAAACTTTGATCTTTTTCTGCACAGTGTAAAAGCTCTAGCTCTCCTTTCAGCTTAGTGAATATTCATGAGGGACCGACCAATAGAATCGCTCCAAACCTGCTTAGTAATAAACCTTGTTCTATCAGCTCCACTGCAGGCTAAGAAAGCTGGTTCCTCCTCCTGTACAGCTCCACTCTGGAGGGGTTTAAGGTGGACTGTATAATTCCATGAGTGCTCTTTCATAGTTTGGTGTCTTCGCTTTGATTCTAGGGTAAAGCATTAAGGGGTATTTTCCCACAGCTCCAAAGTTCAGTCGTGGAAGTTGGTTGCATGTTCAGATGGGCACCAAATTTTTGTCCCCTAAAGATGGCAGCCGTAGGTACTGTTAGTCTGGTGGTGATGGCTTTGGTGGGCTACCAGGTCCTGCATGGTTAGGAGGATTCAACTCCAGCTGAAGATACCGCTGTGTTTTTTCATCTTTATCTTCCTTGAACTTCTTCCCTTTCTTCGACAAGTGGATCTTGTTATCTCGGGCCTCCTTATCTCCATATCTGCCTCCCTAAGCACTTTTAGCTTTCAGTCAACCAGATTCACGGAGCTTTGTCTCGGATGTTCTCGTGTCTTTGACAGCAAGAGAAAACTCTTTTTAGAAGTTGACAACCATGACAGCTTTAAAAAACGTCTTGTTCCTTGTCAAGCTTAACCGCCACCCCCTGACCTCATGCTGGTCTGCAAGTAGAGCACATCCAGCAGCATCATGCTTATATAAAGCCCTCACTCGCAACTCTCCTGCCAGCAACACTCTGTTCCCTTATCTCTAACTGGAGTGAATTAGATGGCAAAGATAGGGCCTGCTGATAACGCTGCAGTTTCTCTGGTAACAGAAGCACAGCGATCGGCACAAACAAACAACAGCCTAGTCGTAAAAAAAAAAAAAAAAAAAAAAAAAAATGCAGGGCTTTGACGTCCACTCGCATGCAGAGCATGGGTGACAGATCACGTGCTGTGGACGTAAATGAGGAGGGACACAATGATCGGAAATCTAACACACCTGCTTTATAATCGTCATATCCGAGTGGATTAACAGCTGAACGGCAGGGACCTTTAACCCCAGGCCCCCGATTGGAGAGCGTCACTGAAGATTACCTGAAAGGAAGCTGTTCTGTCTGTTTGCTGCTTTGTCCTCTTTTACTGTCATTCTTAAAGATTACAAACAATGTTAAATATAGGTCATATATTCCTGCTACAGTCGGAACAGACCTAATATCTCCACCGTGATAAACTTTACAGGAGAAGGGAAAAACCTCCTTTGCTTTCAATGTAGGTCAATGGAACCAGACGGTTTCCCATGCAAATCTGAGTCATTTCTTTTGGTCCAGTCATCATGAAATGTATGTATGATGTAACAGGCAACATCATTTTTTAAAAACTCATTCTATGTTGCATAGTCGAGTCACATTATTATGACCACTTCTTACTTGTGACGGTGGCACCACATAGGAAGTCACATATCTGTGGGCCCACTCGTCCATTGTCTTCCCTGGCGGGGATGGGATCTTCCAGCAAGACATTATCACACAGCTAGAAATGTCCAACATTGGTTGGAAGAGCATGACCAAGACTTCCTAGTTCCACCCTTGAGCACCTATGGGACCACCTTATTGGTCATGTTTGCTCTATGGAATCTCCCCAACGCACCCTCCACTGGCTGTGGGATGCACTACAATCAGCATGGCTCCAGATGCCTGTGACAACCTAGCTGGACCTTACTGAGTCACTCCCAGCCTGTCTAGCTGCTGTCCAGGCTGCACACGGTGGTTACTCTAGATATTAGCTGGTCATAATAATGTGACTCGGCTGTGTCTGTCTTATATGGAGTGAGATTAACGAGTGAAATTGCAGTTGCCAGTGGTTCCATGCAAATGTGTTCATGGTTGTGATGTCACATGGACTGGGAATTGAACAGTGGCTTGGACCATGTTTAAGCCTCACTCTCTTAGCAAGGAAAACACAAGGAATGTTCAGTTTTCCATGGAACGGGCCCGTTTAAACAATCCCGGAATAATTCTAAAGCTCTCTTAAAATAAGAAAGGTTAGACATATGGCCTACGTTCAGGATGTTTAGGCTTGTTATGTGTGTCCTGGTATGATCCGAATCACATTGTCCATGTTGCGCTCGCAAAACATGCAGTAAATCCACACTTGGAGGCTTTGTGGGTTCCGATCTCGGAGCGCGGAACCTGAGCCGATAAGTGATCTTGTAAATTTCTGCACGGCCGTTTTGTTCCGTTCCGGTTGAATTACCTACAAGGCTTTAAAGGCCCAATTGACAGGGAAACGATAGTCAATAGAGCTGAAGGGCAGTAATAAAAAGCTTCCAGTCGTATTTTACAGGCTTCCTTCGCGCACATCATAACGAGGTCAATGCACCCGACCTTTCCCCTGCTCCGCTTATATATGCGAGTGTGTGTTTGTGCTTGTACAGCTGCATACTGTACATGCAGTGACTGCTGTTATCGTAAGAGCACACACCCCTCAGATGATTTCAAGCACACTTCTTTATCTCAAGGTATTCTGAGGACACGGTGCAATCTGGCCAGCCCTTCACCCTCGCATTCCGCTTGCTATCGGAGTAGACGCGCGCAACATTTGCTCTCGATGCGTGCCAAAGCTCGACGGGGGGAGGTTTGTGCATCTGCGTCGGGTCGTACCATTCTAAAGATTAATGGCCACCAGAGAAACCGAATCTGGCTCTGCTGCACCGTCCAAAGCCAACATGCGTTGCGGTGTTAATGCCATTACCTGTAATAGATAACGACAGCATGGCTAGCCATCATTTCTCGAGCATAAAAGGCGGGGGGGAAAAAAAAAAAGAGATCCTGGATGTTCCGAAGCCATCGAACATTCTTCCAATTGTTGACACACAGCTGTAACCACAAAACATTTTCCCCTCGCTCTGCTTCCTTTCCGTCTGCCTCTCAGCTGCTGCTGACTCGTACGGGCCCAATCAGGAAGCAAGGCCATTTATGAAAGACGGTTAAGACAATGACACGCACAATCATAGTATGCTAATGAGCAGCTTGTGAACTAAGCTGAGTGTGCAGGTATGTGTGTGCCGTGCAAAAGTCAGAGACCACCCTCTTCAGCCCATTCGTGCTATTTGTAGTCGCAACGGCCTTTAAGTACCAGATATTCAGGAAGTACTTCTGGGGAAGTTTGATATAAGATAGTCCGCTTGTATACGGAGGGGGAACTTACAAGGCAAAGATAAGCTTGCTTCAGTTGCGGGAAAGGTGCGGCGTCTTTCCAGTATCAAATACCACTATGGCCTGGATGGATGCTCCATTTAGCAGCTTTCGATAGACTTGTACAGGCATGCATGTATGAACCTTCAGATAGACCACCAATAGAATCCCACCTTTGGTCCCATTTACGTAAGGCATAGTGTTGGCCCTGCTTTTTGGGCGGTTGTTCTTGGTCTTCTGGCTGTTCAAAATAGCTGAAGTCAGCGAAGCATTGTCTATTTGAGGAGGACTGCCATGCTGGCAAGTTAGAGTGTTAATCGAGGGGCTGTGCTAAGTATGGCTCCAGTGCGTCATCAGGCCATGATTTCAGGACTGTCCCAAAAATCTTGGGCATGAAAATGATGGAAAGCCATAATTCAGTGCAGATCTTTGTAGGACTGAATTTTTAATAATGCTCCTGCTACAGTTTGGTTGGTCCTATAGGAATGCAGACCCCCTCTACATAGTTCAGGTTCTTTTCTCAAGTTTTCAGCAACTTGAGCAAACAGTTACTGTACTTTGCACACTGATGGTGCTCTCCAGAACTTCTCTAGTGGTTACGTTTAAAGGTTCTAAGAGCACCAACAATTCCAACAATTATATCAGCAGTGTCCAGAGAAAAACATATATCGGCATTTTTGTCTATTTTTACTTTTATGCCCCATTTGAACACAGTGACTCCCATGTGCATGGTGTAACAATTTCCCGATGACTGGACCAACGGAAACGTCCCAAAACTGCTTGGAAAGACGTCTGGTTCCATTGACTTACATTGTAATGAAAGTAGGTTTTTGGGCTCTCCTGTAAAGTTGCCGTTTTGGAGAGACCAGTTTCTCTTTGGACAGTGTCAATCCCTTTTCAGGCTTTCACGACTTTCCATCTGGTGAGCAAATGGAGCCTCGCTCACAGATGCAGTCCAGGGCCTCCTTTATAGCTGATGTTTTGCTTCCTTTGGTTCGGCCCGGTGTATGTGACAGCGCAGTGACCCGCAGCTGTGGCCTGTGTCAGGGTGCAGGGTTGCATAAGGAGTGGCATGGATATTTTGGGAGACTGGTTGAGTGTATCGCCTCACTCTGGGATGAACTGGGATCTGGGCCGGCTCCAGGGACATTGAGTAAAGGAAAAGGCCTGCCAGAACTCTAACGGGGCAGAGAAGGAGGAGCAGATACACATACACATGCTTCTGCATGCGCACTCGTCTCCTTTTCGTGCTGCCTCTCGGGTCGAGCTGAAGTATTTGTTTCACACTGTCGCATCGCTAGCCTGCGCTTTCTCAGCGCACACTGAGCCGCTATAGCAGCCGCACTTCAAGACAAGATCCATTAAAGGGGAATGGCTGTGAATGGCTCGCTCTTATGCAACGGCTAACGGGGCCCTGGCTGGAAAAACAAACAAACAGGAACACACACACACACACACACACACACACATACGCTGATGGCTGTAAACACAATTACAGGCTCTTATTCTGAGGGATCAGGTTTCCTATCATAGATGCTTTACATGTGCAGTACTGAGACCACCCTTCCTTTATTTAATCTTCCAGTGAAAACGAGGCACCATTAGGCACACGTTCCTCTTTTTCTGGGGAGATATTACTGAGGAGATTAGATAAGGAGGAGGGCCTGGAGTCTCAAATATTATACAGAGAAAATGGGGCTTCTATCATCCGTGCAAGACCACCAAAAGTGTCCCCACTGGATAAACAGTGCTCAAAGCTTTCCCCTCTGTCTGTCCTGCTACAGCACTGTGGTACTGAGAGGATGTGCGGCTGTCGAGAGGTCAACGCTGAGAAACGAAAAAAGGAAGAAGACAGTTTTCAAAGAAGCTGCGGGACTGACCACCCCAGAGTCCAGACCCCCACAATTACTGAAAGTATTTGAGCCTTATTAGTAACAGTAATGGTAATGAAGAGAGAGAGAAAGAGAGAAAAGAAAGAAAGAAAGAAAGAAAGAGAATGTGAAACAGTAAGAGAATGGGGGAGAGAGAGAGAGGCAGAGAGCAAAGAAAGAAAGAAAGAAAGAACGAGAATGTGAAACAGTAAGAGAATGGGGGAGAGAGAGAGAGAGGCAGAGGCAGAAAGAGGGGAGTATAAAAAGAAAGACTGGGAGAAAAAGGAAAGAAAGAAAGAGGTAGAGTAGGGAAGAGAGAAAGAATATAGAGACTGTTGGGAAGCTGTTACTGAGAAATGGCAATGGAGAAAGAAGAGGACAGTGACAAGCTGCTGGACAGGCCGAGCCGAGTACAGACAGGAGGTGATGAAGGGACCCTGTAGACGCGATGTTGGGGACTTGTGGGGCTTCTGGGCGTATCTGCTGCTGCAGTAGCACTGCAGGCGGGTGCGCTCTGTACGTGGAGATGCTTAACCGGTGAAATTGTATCTGCCGTGGTCAGCAGTGGGGCAGGGCTTCAGAGGGTGAGGATGTGTGAGGAGTCACGGAGCGGATGTAATGTTTCTTGATGTACCCACAGATGAATGTCTGAGAAATGAATCTGCGTGTGAGCCGAGAGCGGGTGTGCGTGTGGCATTAGGAATTCACACCTCCGTGGCACAAGAACCTTGTGTTCATCATGGCTTAGGTTGTCATGGAGTTTCGCCAGCGTACGAAGGTAGGAAGAGAGAGAGAGAGAGAGAGAGAGCAGAGAAGAGAAAGGAGAAGGAGAAATAAGTAGAGAATGAAGGAGAAAGAGGAGAAGACAGATTACAGGCAGAATAGTGTGAGGAGGAGAGAGTAAAGAAGAGAGGAGGAGAGACAGAAGAAGAGAGTGGATGATAGAGAGAGAGAGAGAGAGAAAGAGGGAGTAAAGAGAGAATAAAGGGAGAGAGAGAGTAGAGGGAGGAGGAGAGAAAGGGTGAGAGAAGAGAGGAAGGGGGAAAGAGAGAGAGTAGAGGAAGGAGGGGAGCGAGGTGGATAGAGTAGAGGGAGAAAGAGAGAGAGTAGAAAGAGAGAGAGGGAGGAAAGAGAGAGAGGGAGGAGAGAAAGAGAGTAGAGAGAGGGAGGGTAGAGAGAGAGAGACAGAGGGAGGAGAGGGAGAGAGAGTAAAGAGAGTTGATAGAGGGAGGAGAGAGAGTAGAGAGGGAGGGAGGAGAGAGAGAGAGAGTAGAGAGGAGAGAGAGTAGATAGAGAGAGGGAGGGTAGAGAGAGGAGAGAGAGAGAGGAGAGAGAGGGATAGAGAGAGAGAGAGAGAGAGAGAGAGAGAGAGAGAGGGAGAGAGAGTAAAGAGAGAGTTGATAGAGGGAGGAGAGAGAGTAGAGAGGGAGGGAGGAGAGAGAGTAGATAGAGAGAGGGAGGGTAGAGAGAGGAGAGAGAGAGAGGAGAGAGGGATAGAGAGAGAGTAGATAGAAAGAGGAAGGATAGAGAGAGAGAGAGGGAGAGAGCAAGAGAGGCAGAGAGAGAGTAAAGAGAGGGAGGGTGAGAGAGAGTGGAGAGAGAGAGAGAGAGAGAAGAGAGAGAGGGATAGAGAGGAGAGAGAGAGAGAGAGGGATAGAGAGAGGCAGAGAGGGAGAGAGAGTAAAGAGAGAGTTGATAGAGGGAGGAGAGAGAGAGAGAGAGGGATAGAGAGGAGAGAGAGAGAGGAGAGAGAGGGAGAGAGAGGGAGAGAGAGAGAGAGAGAGAGGGATAGAGAGAGAGAGAGAGAGAGAGGCTGTATTGTAATCAGTAATATCTGCTCTCCTGTTTGTGTTCTTTGTTAACTGTGTTTACAGTCGTAGCAGTGGAGCACAGCTGAGCTGAACTGAGCTCAGAGAGAGGGAGTAAGAGAGAGGGAGCAAAGAAAGAGAGAATGAGATTAACACTGAAAAACAAATAAAGACAGAAAGAATGAGTATGACACAGAAAGGAATGAAAGCGGAAGAAAGAAAGAAAACAGAAAGAAAGAGTTACACAGAGAAACAAAGAGCGAGAGAGAGGAAGGAGAGAAAGAGATAGAAACAGAAAAAGAAGAAGAGTGACAGAGTAAGAAACAAAGAGTGTTTCGAGAGAGAGAGAGAGAGAGGGAGAGACACTGAGACTGATGGGCTCACTCAAAGTGCAGCCAACAGCACTTGGCCTGTCCTCTTGTCTTTCTCCGAGATGAGAAACGGCATCTGGAGCAGCAGAAGACGTCCCTCTATATTTAGACTATATGACAGTTTCCCGGCATGGAGGCTAATACATATCTGACTGGACCATATTTATTTAGGCTTATTGTTGCTCTTGGCCACGTTCTGGACAGGGAGGAGGTCAGTCGCACTGCTGGTCGAGAGAGAGAGAGAGACAGCACGAGAGAAGAGCAGCTGAGAAAAGAGAGAAGAGTGTCAGAATCTCTGAGTTATGTCCCCGATATTTGCAGGGCTCCTGCAGTGCACTGGCCAGACAGTGGTCAGTCTGTGGCCAAGCCAAATGTGTGGCAACCTGGGACTAACTCTGCGCAGTTGATTCAGCAGCCCTGTGATTTAGCCTCCGAAGAATGCCAGCCCATTCACTTGCCTTCATAAGAGGTTTAACTTTCTTCTCCCCCTCCTGCTTTTTAATTTCCAGCGTGGAGGACTGACGTAGCCAGGGGTAGAGAAACAGCGATTAATGGGAGGTGATGTCTAATAAAAATACAGCACAGGCCTCGAGAAGAACTTTCCATCGCTTCAGCATACAGCTGACCAGCTTTAACCCCTGCACTGGCCTGGAACCGGGCCACTCATTCATAACTACAGTAATGTGCAAAAGTCATATTTCATTCGCAGTCCGGCCTCAAGGGCCCTGAAGTGTAAGTCGTTTATTTTTTAGTGTCAGCAGAAAAAGCCGAAATCATAAATGTAGGTAGCAGCTGTTCAGAGTTTGGTGGGTCTCAGCCTCAGCAGAGCGGCTACACCCAGAGGGAATCAGCCGGCACGAATCGGAGGATTTGGGCATGTGAGGTTAACATGGACGGGCCTTATCGCCACGGCTGCGGACATTCAGCACTGATGCCCTTCATCAGTCCTCCTGTTAGTGCCAGCACCATCGGCAGACGGCTGCACGGCGCAGGACTACATGCACACAGGCCGTTACGACGACTGCCCTTAACACCACGTCAGCGTCACCAGTGACTGCGATGGTGCCAGACTGTCTGAGTGACTCAGAGTGGAGTGGCTCTCTCCCTCTCTCTTTCTCCCTCCTCTCTCTCTCCCTCGTTCTCTCCCTCTACTGTCTCTCTCTTTTTCTCCTATCTCTCTCTTCCTCTACTCTCTCTTTTCCTCTCTCTCTCTTCCTCTACTCTCTCTTTCTCTCCCTACTCTCTCTCTCTTCCTCCCTCTCTCTGTCTCTATTTCTCCCTCCTCTCTCTCTCCCTCACTCTCTCCCTATACTGTCTCTCTCTTTTTCTCCCTTCTTTCCCTTCCTCTACTCTCT